>PVKC010002870.1:0-41397 GCA_004027635.1 Crocidura indochinensis
CATTTGCCTTTCATGCAGAAGGTCATTGGTTCAAATTCCGGCGTCCCATATGGTCCCTCGTGCTTTCCAGGAGCAATTTCTGAGCATGGAGCCAGGAATAACCCCTGAGCACTGCTGAGTGTGACCCAAAAACCAAAAAAAAAAAAAAAAAAGAAAAAAGAAAAAAAAGAAAAAGAAACAGATTGTTGAAACTGCACCAAACTCAGTCCAGTAGCAAGTGTTGGTGGGAGAAAAGGCTAATGTCCTCTCATGCTCTTAAGCTACTTGGCTATGTCTAGTCTCTTTGTGCAATTGTCTTCCTTCCTTCCTTCTTTCCATCTTTCCTTTTATCCTGCTTTCCATCCTTCTTCTCTACCTCTCTCCCTCCTTCCCTCCCTTCCTTCTTCCCTCCCTCCCTCCTTTCCTCCCTTCCTCCCTGTCTGTCCCTCCCTTCCATCCTTCCTTCCTTCCTTCCTTCCTTCCTTCCTTCCTTCCTTCCTTCCTTCCTTCCTTCCTTCCTTCCTTCCTTCCTTCCTTCCTTCCTTCCTTCCTCCCTTCCTTCCCTTGTTTTATTTGTGTGTTACACACAGCAGTGTTCAGGTCTCACATCTGGTTCTATGTTCAAGTATCTCTCCTAGTGAACTCAGGTAACCACATGGTGTAATAAGCCAAGGTTGGCCACATGTAAAGCAAGTACTTCACCCAATGTTTTATTACTCCAGCTCCTTCCTTCATCTCTTTTAACTAAATATTTTTACTGGTTACATTTCTGGTGATGGCTCAATAATAGGGATTAAAATAATTGTCCCTATCTGTACCTGGTGATTTGTCATGTCAGACAATTGTCCCATATAATCTTTCTCTGTTTGAACCCAAGCATGTGAAAGAATAAAGTTTATCAGACACAGGGCTGAAGCAATATCATAGTGGCTAACTCCCTTGCTATGTATGTGGTTTACCTAGTTTTCATCTCTGGAGCTCTACAGTGTACCCTGAGCCTGCCAAGAGAAATCCTTGAGCACAGAGCCAGGAGGAAGCCCTGAGCACCACAAACTGTGACTCCAAAACAAAATAACAACAAAAGGGAATATATAAGGCAAAAAGGTGTATAAAGTTATTATCTATAATGTAGTAAAGTTTATACTAAAAATGGCTGAACATGAAAGATGGGAGACTAGTTGAATTTGGCTTTTAAATTCTAATAAAAGAACCAGACAAAACCCAGGTACAGAGAAAAAGGATGTATTAACAGCAATAATCTTCCCTGCTTTGGGGCTCCATTTGCATGCTATGTGCACTGGCTTGGAATGCCATTCCTGGTCCACACTTTGCTCTACCCTGCTCTAACACATGGGTCTGTGAGTTATACTGAGTACCTTGCTTTGACAGTATTTTGGTAAATGGGCACCCATTGCTTCCTCAACAGAAAAATGCAGCAGAGCTCAATCACAGCCCCAGCTTTACACCTCCAGAAATGCCTTCCCCAGGATCACTCTCTAGGGAAATCCCTTTTTCCCTTGTTTCTCAGGCAACTATCACCCTGATGCCCCAACAGGCAGGATATTTGATGTCCTGTGAGTCCAAGTTGATCATAGAGAATGGGTATGCCTCTCAGAAGTGGAAAATCTGTTGCTTGAATAAACTTCTGATAAAAATAACTCATAACAAATAACTTGTTCTAAAGAATTTCTGAAAGAACTTGACTGTTTACAGGGTGATGTTTTTTATTTTTCTTTGACATGAAGAATTATTGAACTGAGGTAGGAAAATTCAATACACAGTAGAACCTCTGGTTAAAAGAATTCATAAATGAGTCTTATTCTTGGGCCTTTCCCGGTCCACACCCTTCCATCATGAAAAAAGAATACTTATCCTTGGTGGGATATATCATTCTCTGAGAAGTGCAAGTCATTTCAAATTCAAGTCACTATATAAAAAGATTAGAATGATAAGAACATATTGGACACCTACCTTATATTACACCAAAGAGTGTAACCTTGAATTTACTCTAAGTAATATTGAGCAAAGCTAACAGTTCTATTGGAATTACACAGACCCTCCCTGGTACTTCTCCCTAGCCAGAGCTATTATAAATTGAAACAGAACAAGAAAAATATGCATGCCTCAAATTTGCTAGACAACATGAAACAGCTTCATTCTCCTCAACAAAGAACTGACCTGTTCACTCTGGAATTATTGACTTGTCTAAGTGTATGCAAGGAGAGGACATAACTGACATTTGAACAAAAGATCCAGAGTGAGCTCTGATTAAATATGACGAGCAGAGAGCTCAAAGCATTTAATGATTGCTCTGGGCATTGTCAGGGATGCCTAGTACATACAAGGCAGTCATGGGAACTGTGTTCTATGCACATAATGAAGATCTCAATGAGTGTTTCTGTCCTTCTGAGAACCTTAGGAGAAAATAATATCAGGGTGAACTGCCATAAACAGTTGTATTACTATCAAATAAATTATCATAAATATACTATCACCAAGCATCTAAAAGCAGAGCTCATTTTCTTTTTTGTTTAAGATGGTAAAGATTTGGGAATTCTCAACTTATATTTCACCAATTGTGCTTTTGTATTAATTTTATGTCATGGCTTAATTTTGCTTTTACATAATCTGCATTTTAATGTATATTTTCTAAATATATCTTATTTTCTAAAAATAAAATGTCTGTAGTAGTTAATTTTAAATATTTCAATAGATTGAAAGAAAAAAAAGAGAGGTGCCCAGGTAGTATGAAGATTGTTTTGCAACTCATGAATATTTTTATGTACTGTAAATTTTGTTTGCTTTCTTCTCCTTATTCTATACTCAAACTCAGATTATAAATACAATCTCAATCTCCTCAAGTACACATATAAATCTTCTCACGATAGAAGAAGACATAAAAATAGAGGAAATTTCCTAGTGCCATTTTGATGGAGAGGCATGTGAGATGATTCTTAAAGTTCAAAATTGTCCCTTGGAGTTTTCTTTAACCACCATCACAACAAAAATCTGTAACCCACAAAATATAACATTTGTCAGTATATAATCTGAGCTTGCCAAAATATTTTGCAAGCAAAAATCAGGAGAAATTTGCTATGAAAGATTCAATTTTGTTTTCAAAATAAATGTGTCATTCTTATGTTGCTGACAATGCAGAGTATTTGTGCCAATTTAGGAGGAAAATTTAAGAATTAAAATATCCAAATTATAAGGAAATGGGTTCTTTCAGATGGTAACATATGTGAGCAAATTCTTGCATGTGCAAAATAACATACAAAGTTTATAATAGTACTTTCTTTATGATAATAGAATGTGCAAATAATATTCTCAACAAAAATTGCTTACAAAACAGCCTCTGTACACTATGGTTGAAAAATGGTAACATTTACTACATACCCATATATATTTTGAAAATATTTGGTTATTCAAATCATTCACCCACACCAAAATAAAGTATAGACAGAATATTTTCAAGAGTTAAAAAAAGTATACCTGTGGTGCATAAAGACTTAATTACTTAATTGCACCAATACTCAGAGATAATGGGAGGAGGGCTGGAACTTCCAGCTCACTTCATGAAGCTCACCACAATGAGTGGTGAGTGCAGTTATAGAAATACCTACACAGAGAATTATCCTAATCATATTCATGAATGAGGGAACTGGAAAGCCTGTATGAAGTACAGGTGGGGGTGGGTTGGGAGGGAGGGAGATTTGGGACATTGTTGGTGGGAATGTTGCACTGGTGAAGGGGGTGTTAAAAAAAGTTAAAAAAAAAACATATAACAAAATCAAAAAAGAAAAGAAAAAATAAGGCCTCCCAATTCTTACCACAGGCTGTGTTCTTCACACTGACTGTATAGAAAGAGGAGGTACAGTAAATGCGCCCCATATACACCTCAACCCAGACCCTTGCCTGGTCTGTATTGGGAATTTGGGGACAAAAAAAGACTTAATTACTATTTGTATCACTTTACCTGTAAAACCTACTTCACTTAAGGAAGAGGGAGACCAGAGACAACATTGGTGCAACTTGTCAGGTGCCTTGGACATGTGGTGATATAGTAGTGAGGTATCAGTACAAATAAAAACTACTAGAGTAAGTACCTCTGAAAGCAGGAGACCTCCAAAACATTAAAAATAAAAAAAATACTATAAAATTTAGGCTGGGGTGGTAGCACAATGGTAGGGCATTTGCCTTGCATGTGGCTAACCCAGGATGGATGTAGCTATGACCCCTGGCATCCCATTTGGTCCCCCAAGCCAGGAGTGATTTCTGAGCACAGAGCCAGGAATAGCCCTTGAGCAATGCTGGGTATGGCAAAAAATATTATAATATCTAGACATAACAATGTGTCTGGGAGTGGCAGGGAAAATAAGGATACTGCCAGAGGGATACTGACAGTAGTGCTGTAATTAAAATGGAAAACTCAATGTCTGAAACTCAGTTATTAACAGCTTTGTGAATACAGCACATAAATTAAACAAGGAAATGCCTATTAGCAATAGTTGAGATCAAGTGAATGATACATTTTGTATATTCCTAGCTGGATCAATGAAGGGACAAATACACTGGACTTACTGGACTGAAACTCCATCATTTCTATTTCATTTCCCTCCTGTTTCGAGGAAAAACAATATTGCTTTTTAGGGTTTTTTTGTTTGTTTGTTTTGGTTTTGGGGCCTCATCTCAGTATGCTTAGGCTAACTCCTGGCTCTGTGCCCAGGGATGACTCCTAGTGACACTTTGAGGACCATTTTTGCTACTTGGAACAAACCCAGGTAGGCTATATGCAAAGCAGGTGTCTTAGCTCCAGTACAATCAACATATGTCTGTTAAGGGAATCCCTTTGCACTTTCCACTTGCTCTCAGATCAAAGAAAATATCTTATTTCCCACCTATTGAATTATATTGACTTTAAGTCAAAGTAAGAGTTTTAAGAGTATAATTACTCAGAAGCTTCAAGTATAAACATATGCAAATAATAAAAATACTTTCTTGGAAAATTTAAGATACAGGCACAACTGTAATGATGATATTTTTTTAAAGTTTTCAATACCAGTGTGAAAAAAATAGGAGAAAATAACTTACACTTCTACAAAAAGAAATCATGAAAAAGAAGTGACAGAAATTAAACTATTTTTATTCAATATATATCCCAAGGAAGTGACATTCAAATGTTTTCAAATGGCAATTAACTAGTTCTGAGTAATTAAAATTTTATAGTGTTTTTAAACTGTTGTTATTACCCTTCACACGTGAGATTAAAGAAAAATGAGGTTTTAAATGTTCTTCGAATATTCATGTTCTCAAACCAATTAAAGGTGATGAAACGTAAGCCTTTTGTGCAGTTCAGTTTGACCTGCAGAAAAGATTAGAGTGGCTATTTCATTACTTACCAGGAAGAGACAATAGGAGCAAGAAGCAAAAATAAATCTCTAATATAAAATGTAGAAGGCTTCTAACTACAAGCATGTTTGTATTCATGGTGCTTAAAAAAGATATTAATTAAAGTAAAGACACATGGTAATAAAATTTTTAAATGTTTACCTAGAAATAGTCTTTTACAGAAATTTTTTCCTATATACACATGTTGTTATGCCCAAGATATCAGTACCTGTATTCAAATTATAGTTACAAACATAATAACTGTGCTCTTGAACAAATCTCTTAACTTTACATACTGGATTTTGACTTTATCATGCAAAATGGGATTCATGGCTATAATAGATGTTCCTGTGAAGGTTGAATAAATAACCATAAGCCTCTGAAATAGCATAGAGAAAATTCCATATCAGTGGTGACAATTATCAACTAACACAATTAAAGGATTCCTGGATGTGGAATCAAGCCATTCCAACAATATGGTACAGTCCTCCAAGTCTTTTTTGCAGCCACTCAATATTGATGCCAGCCACATAGTATAACTATAATAAATCCCTGTTGTATGAGCAAATTAAGTAATAAATTGAAAAAAAGTAGGCCTGAAACTTGCAAAGAAATTAGAGACAATAAATACAAAGATGAAAACACAAGATTTGGAGAGAATGGAGATCATGTACGAACATGTTTTAGAAGGAATCTTGAGGTATCCAAACTCAATCTGCAGTAGAGAAAAAGTGATTGGTAGCAATTGGGGACCCTTGACAATAAAATGTCCTCCAAAAGATAAGCTTCTTGAGGTTTTGGATCTAATCTCTGTTTCAGAATGGAGGTGATTGTGACTATTAAAAAGAAGTCAAGTAAGTAATGCAAGTACCAACATCTTGAAACTTATAAACAATCTTTGGGAAGAAGAATAAAGGGGACGCAGGATTGCAAAAGGTAATTGTTCCAAAACAAGCGATGTCTATGAGCCTATGGATAGGTGGAACAACAGTAAGGGAATAAATAGAAAGTAATAAGAGCAATATGATTGATGTCACCAACTGGATATACCACCAGGATGCAGAAGGAAGGTGTGTCACAAAATAAGTAGAAAGATAATTCTTGACAGAAAGCAGAGCCTCCTTCCCTGGATTCAAGTGAGGAGTGAAAAGAGTTGTACCAAATTGTGGAATGAGATAGAGTGGACACAACTGCAAACAACAACAACAACAACAAAAACCTAAACAAACAATGAATTAGAGTGGACACAACCAGTGAAGCTCTCTGGGCAATTAGTATGTCTCCTAATTTCTCAGTGAAGTTGATGAGTTGATTTTCTAAATAGAGATGTAGGCAGGTATTACACAGTATAAAATAAAAACCAGGATGAAAGCATTTTTAAATAAGGGATGGTAGTAGGATGATGGAAGGGATGCAGGAAAATCCAGACAGCTCCCAAGATACCCTGTATTCTGCCTTCCACAGCTCTAATCCTCAGATGTGTGTGCTGTCCACCACACCAAAATAGATTGTGTGGGAGGAGATTGAGTGGTAATGAATCCAGAAAGGAAGTGCTGTACTGGGGGTAGCTAAAACCTAAAATCGTGCAGAGTTTATAGAGCAACACCTTACTTATGACAGAATTTTTCAATGAGATCCAGAAATAAACTCTGACAAGAGGGGGAGCTCTATTTTATCACATCTGCAAGCCCAATAGAGATTGTGCTCTAAAGATAAAACTGAACAAAGGTGAAAACTTTGCTATAAAAGAGGACCAATAGACTGTGGAACTCTTCAATGTTGGGAGAGTATAGAGGCAGAAATTCTCATGCATGTCACCTGCACCATCAGAGTGATACCATCTCAAGTACTTGAGCACATCTAAAGTTCTTTTTTAGGTTACCAAGGTTCCAAGGTGACAGTAGAACCATCTTAAAGCTATTCTAAGCACATCACATGGCTGTGTCATTCATTTTACCCATTCTTGGTTGCCTGGGCTGTTCCTGCTCTTCCATGTTAGCCTGTTTGGAATATGGGCTAAGATAAATTTTTCCTAATCAGACTGAGCATCAGTGCCATAAAGCCTATGGTTCAGGTATGTTGAGAATAATCTAGAGACATCAAGGAAACACATGAAAAGAAGAGAGACAAGGACTTAACTCTATAATCTTCAGAAACAGTGCACCAAAAACTTAAAGATCTGAAGTTTAATGAATAGTAATGTGCCAATATTATTTCTCTAGTTTTGGCAAATATACCACTATGACCTAAGAGACTACATTAGGGAACAACAGAAGATAGTGCAAAAGAATGCAATACATACCTGATGTGTGATACTTGGATGTTTGATCCCAGCACTACATGTATTTTGAGGATGCAGGGAATGGTCCTGGTGGCTTCTGAACATTATTGGACCTTAGAAGTACCACATCAGAGGCCCAAGCACAGAACTATCTCACCACCTCAGGTCTCTGAAGCTTGGCAAGCCCCTGCTACAAGAAATTAATATAAAAATAATTTTGAGTTGAAGCTATATGGGAGATCTCCATATAGCTGATTTGACGCCAATCAGAAAATCTAATGTGACTCCAGAATAAAAATCTTTATTTAAAAATATTCAGTGATTACATGAAGAAAAATAATCTTTACACACATTAGGAAGTACTCACTCCAGTTCTGACCATTCATGTCTCCTAATACTAATCACTCAGATTTGGAATCTGACCTTCTTTACAGTAACAGTACTAAGTAATCAGCAGTCTTGTCCTCAACATTCCTTCTTCCTAGGTCATGTATAGTTTTTACAACCTCATTCAGCCAAGTCTTATGTATAACAGTTGATTGGCAGGATCTACCCTACTAGACTAGTCTCTACACACCCCTGTAAAGGCCACCCCACAAGAAACAGAGCTCACCCAAGAGATAACAAATATCCACCATCATGGGAAAATACCTGAGGCATTATGGATTTCCCTCAGGGTCCTGTATCATTTGATTTAGATCAAAATAGACACTGCTCTGAGGAAGAGTGAGCACCATTACATGGATGTTGGGAGAATAGAGGCTCTGCTTAATCATCTGTAGCCCAGTCACAGCCTCATCCTAGAAACATCTCCAAAAACTGTATCCACTGGACCAGAAAAAAACATGGAGTCCTCTGCCCTATCCAGTCTTGAACTAATTTCAGACATGATTTCCAAGTAAGAGACCCAGCCAAGCACTCCTCAATCCTGATCAACATAAAAGCAAGTGTTGAACTATGAACTTTGATTATTGCTTCTAGAAAATAACCTTGGGAGAGGCCAGAGTGATAGTACAGCTGTAGGGTATTTGCCTTGAATATAACTGATCCAAGATGGACCTTGGTTCGATCCCTGAAGTCATATATGGCCCACTGAGCCAGGAGGGATTTCTGAGTGCATAGCCAGGAGCAACCCCTGAGCAGGGTGTGGTCCAAAAAGCAACAAAACAAAACAAAACAAAACCCAAATACCTTGGGAGGACTTTTTAAACAGAGAAGCCTAATACAGAGCTTAATGGAAACAAATAAAAAAATTCTCATTAAGAGATTTTTAAAATGTAGATTCATGGAGGAACTGAATGGGTAAAAACCATAAGTATTTTGGGAAGCCTACTTAATGAAATCTGTAAGTTAGTGAGCTGAGATGCCAACTCTTGGAAAACTCTTAGAAGATGGTGAATTTCATCCTAGGAAAATGAGAAAAGAGATCCCATTTATAGAGCAATTATGTGGCAAAATGTTTAGCAGTCTGGGTATTAGGTAAAATGGATAAATGGTGTGGTGTGTGGAGAACATAATTAACTTGATGCTCCTCTTCAGGAGACATTTCTAGAAAATGTGTTAAAAATACCACTTGGATTTCTCTAATGACCAAGGGCAAAATGTCAGAGAGGAGAGAGAAGATAATGAAAATAAAGCAAAGCCTATTAAGTGGAATAGAACTGGGGCTAGTTGGATTCACTTTTAAAATAGTTTCTTATAGCTAGCTTCCAAATAGTGAAAGACCTTAGAAATAGAAGCTTTGAAGCAGAGCCCCTATTAATCAGGTGGGCCCCAGAAGCCTCCACACCCAACATGCACTATATTGATAGCCTGCACCTTAGCTCTCGAAGTGCACAAAATCTACTAAAAAATTACATGGCGTTCACAGTTATTCCTCCTGTTATTTAGTGAGAATAATCTTAGAAGTGGTATAACCTAGAGCTTCATTTTTCAGCATCTTCCAGGGGAGCTAACTGCAAAGAATCACCCTAAACAAAGTGACGACCCTACAAACCCAATGGAGAAAACACACAGTAACTTACAAAACTCAAAGAAAAAAACAAGATCACCAAAGACATAAATGACACCACTAAACCTTCAGGCAATGTTTTCAATGATACTTTGATGAGGATGTTTAATGAGGTCAAAGAAATGATAGCAAAAATTGTCAGCGAAGCACAAGAAGTTATACACGTTGAAATAAAAATAAGACTACACTTAGAAATGACCAAAAGGAAGGACATAATGGGTTATATAAAAAAATTTAATAGGGGCCAGAGTGGTGGCACAGCATTAGGGCATTTGCTTTGCACTCGGCTGACCTAGGAAGGAACGTGGTTTGATCCCCTGGCCAGGAGTGATTTCTGAGTGCATAGCCAAGAGTAACCCCTGAGCATTACCAGGTGTATCCCAACCCCCCCCCAAAATTTTTAATAAAATAATTGGTCAGCACGATAACAGAAGGTAAGCAAAAGACAAAGAAGCATAAGATAAGAATGAGGAAAAGACTAAAAAATAGCAAAATGTGAGAAATAGTCGAAAAGAAATGAGTATATACAAGAGAACTCTTGGATGAGTTCAAGAAAAATAATAGAAGAATCATCAGAATCCATTAAGAACTGTAAAGCAAATGTGATAAAGAAACAGTAGTTAAAGAAATCCTTGATAAGAACTTCCCAGATTTGAGGATTATAGACATCAAGTTCCAAGAGGCCTAAAAGATTCCAGTGAAAATAGATCAAATTAGGATTACTCCTAGACCTACTCTACTCAAGAAAAATGTCAAAGATAGAGACAGAATACTGAAAACAACATGATATAACAATAACAAAATACAAAAGGCTACAAAATGTACAGCAGATCTCTCAAATGAGACTATGAGTCAGAGTCGAATAGTTCCCAAACTCAGTGAAATAAACTCTACACAGATAGATTAACATTCACATTGCAAGTAACTTTACAGATCTTCATGAACTTTCAATAGCTTAAAAATGCATAGTCTTGAAGCCAGCTTCACAGAAACTATTCAAAGAGCTTCTGTATAGGATAGGAGAAATTTCCCAATATTTAGAATGGCATTCACACATAGTGTATATGGTTGCACTCCACTAGATTATAAAAGCTTAATAAAATATAACAATTAATTATAAGTTTACTTTTATTAATTTAGTTTCTGATCATTATTTTTGCATTTCTTTAAGTTTTATTGGACCAAGTAATATAAAATAAATGTTCTACATGCATGGGCTGGAGGATTAAAGGAAGCCTGGGAATATGGTGAAGAAAGGGGATATTGATGATATAATTGGTGTAGAAAATTTGTATGCCTGAAAAAACTGTGTGATAAACAACTAATAAAAATCTTTTAAAAAGTAACAAAAAATAAAGGCTTTTGGCGATATTTAAATCCAGGACACTGAATGTGGATATGTGAAATGTGACTCACTGGTCAAGTCAAGATTTTAGGAATCTTCTCAGAATTATAGAAGGCAGAGCCTTGAAGAGTAAAGGGTTCACACCACATACACTGTGGATAAAAGAAAGCATCATAGAATCTGTCTGACAGCAATATTGAATAAAAAGGTACAAGAATTATCTTGATAAAACTTTTCCCTAATGTACAACAAAGTGAACTCTTGGAAAATGCATTTAAATTGCTAACCCATGTTGTGCATTACGTGATATCTGCTCATGGGTTATATGAAGACTTGATGCTATTTATAAAAAAAGAGGTGTGGAGAAAAATTGGGCATAGGTGAGATTAAATTTGTCTTGATAGAACTGAACATATGGGACAGAGCGAGGATAGTGTTGATGGGGTGGTAGACCAGGAAGCAGAAATTGATGGTGAGTGTTGAAATAGACAATTGTAAACATTATTTTTTGAGCCAATAGTTGGGGTTCCAAGCTTCTCTTGTTTATATGGGTATAAATAAAGCTTTAAAGAATAAGGAGGGAGATTGGGAGATTTCACTCTTTATTTCCCCAGTGGGAAGCAAGCAGACCGCATATTCCTTAACAGAGGGGCCAGCTGGAACAAAACTTTTAAAAATCCTCAGTTTCAAAAACCTGGTCTGTCACTGGCTCCCCCTCTCCTGTTTAAAATGAGATGAAAACAACACTAAACTGTAACAAATACGTATAACAAAGTTGCAATAATATTTTAATCTTTTCTCTTGAAAAACAAAAAAATAGAAAATTGCACTTAAAATGCACAGATATGTTGGGAAATCTTCTTAGCTGCCAGTGATGCACATGGAAATGTTAGGGAAATGAGATGATCCCAGGAAATGATCTGGGGTCAACTTCACATAATCATAAGCCTTTGTTCCTATACTACTCCAGTTTCCAAACTCAGAGATTTAAAAAAATATTTTAATCATCAAAATGATTGCGAATTCAGGTACCATAATTTACAAAGTTGCTCATAATAGAGTTTCAGGCAAGCAGCGTTATGATTAACTACAAAAAATCACTCTGAGCACAGTGAGGACACTTGAAAACCTATAGGTAAAACATACTATATCTCACAAAACTCAATGAACCAAAATAAAAAAATCACCAAAGACATAAATGACACCAGTAAATCCTCAGACAGTGTCTTTTGTGATACTATGATGAGGATGTTCAATGTGGTACCAACATCAACTTTCTGCCACCTGTGTCCCCAGGTTCCCTCCTGCTCCTTACAGCCTACATCCTTGGCAGGCACATTTTTCAATTTGATTGTTGTTACTTTTATCTCTTGCTTTCAGATTTGTTGGGTTTATGGCTCATATTTATAGATATACTACAGCTCTCCACCAATGATGTGTCCAAGATCCCAGCTCATTGCCTTTCTTAGCTCCTGACCACCTCTTCCCCTTGGTTTCTTTCCTTGTCCTTCTCCTTCCAATAATCCAGGAACTAGGAGTAATCTATCTATCTAGGCCACCAATTTTTAATAAAATTGTATTAGATAAAGCACAGTAAGCATGTTCTAAAATGAAGAAAAATGCAGATGAGCCATAGGAACCAACCTCAAATTTTATAAGAAGAAAGAAGCTTAAAATATACTCAGGGGCAAGCTCCATAAAGCTCTTCTCCAAGAAAGGAGATCTCAGTGGTGAGAAGTGACCCTCCTGAGTCTGGAGTCAGGAAGCCTCGGAGTAGTGCTGAGACCTTCTTTAGAAGTAGCATTATCTGATCTCTATGATGGTTTTACTAGAGGATTATGACTGTTGCATGGTCTCCTTCTTCATTTTGAAAACATGGTGTGGTTTATCCAAGCAAGTTTTCACCTATCCAGAACCACTTGCTAAGTGCATAGAGAGCATAGAGAGTCATCTTGATTTATGTCATTCCCCCAATTATTATTTTTGAAAGCAACCAAGTTTGAGGAACTGCCCCTATATCACAATTTCATAGAGTATAAGGTACTTGGGTTTAGCCTGGAGAATAAGCCTAGGCTTCAAACTGATGTTTATATGGAAATAATATGGTGGTGAAACAAATTTGCTTTCCACAGTTCTGTCGACACAAAAACTGAATAAAAAGGTGGTGGAGTCTGCTGCTTGCTTTGTAATAAGATAACATACTACAGTCCCACAAAGACTGAAATTACTCTTTTTAGAAAATGAATAGTCGATTTTTCAAGGCATAGAAAGGAAGACCACAAGCACCACTTTCCCTGCTCCTTGAAAAGCAGGACAGGGGGGCCTGGGAGATAGCATGGAGGTAAGGCGTTTGCCTTTCATGCAAAAGGTCATCGGTTTGAATCCAGGTGCCCCATATGGTCCCCCGCGCCTGCCAGGAGCAATTTCTGAGCATGGAGCCAGGAGTAACCCCTGAGAACTGCTGGGTGTGACCCAAAAACCAAAAAAAAAAAAAAAAAGAAAAAGAAAAAGAAAAACAGGACAGGGATGTGAGAACCATCTGGATCTCTGCCCTTACAGAGGGTTACAACAGATAAGGACATGCAGAGAAACCACTTTTTCTAGATTCTAGAAATAGTATCTGCCCTTGGTCCCATGGAAGACACTATCTTTCGTTTACTGCACAAGCTTGTGTGCTATAGAGAGAGCTGTCCTACTTTAACTCAACTTGTTTTCTTCAAAGAAAAAAACTTATTGCCCAGAATTCTCCATCATACCAACATTATGAAAAGAGTTTGAAGCAAAGATCAGGTTGTTCCATTGCTTCTGGATTTGCAGAAACATGAGAGAGCTCATGCTTCTCATGTGGTGAAGTTTCATTGATTAGAGCAGAGGTCAGTTCTGTTTGTGTACTAGACTTGAAATCTTGACAGCTAGAGGCAGAATCTGGTAGTCATTTCCTGTACCTGGACTCCTAATATCATCTAGATTCTCTTGCCTTTTATTCAAGTGGTAGTAGGTAGACTTTCAGACTACTCTAGAGCAGATATGGTGACTTCTGCCTAAGCCTTTTAAAATGTACCTTAGAGGAGGGAGAGCATCCTATCATGAGGAACAATTACTCCTGCGAAGAAACCCACATTGAGAAGAACTGGAGCCTCCTCACCCATAGCGAGCATTGGTATGTTGTGTATGTGAATATGAACTTGCATTCTTCACTTCATTGAAGACTGGAGAGCTGGAACTATGGATACCACATGACTACAAACTCTTGAATATGGAGTTTTAATCTTGAAATTTCCAGGAGATCATGTCTGGAACAATGATCAACATAAATGGTACCATGAACATGAGCTCAGGGGTTATTACTCTGACTCACACTCATCATTTCACAGAGCATTTCGAAGGTAGAGGAGTTATTCCAGCCTACTAAATCTTTTGCTCTTATAAGGGAGAGTTAACTGATCATGACTTCTTGACTGTTCTTTTTTTTTCTGTGATTGAGGTGTTACAATGCCACAGGCAACACAAATCACACTTGAAAATCATATTTGGATCTCTCCAGTCATTGGGAAATCTTCATTGTTATGGAACCAGTCTATTAGTGGTCTTGATTCCACTTTCCTCAAACTCAAAACTTTTTATCAAAATAAATCAAATTTAACTTTATATTAAACTAATACAATCCTTGTGCACGAAAGATCATCCTATTAATTTTTTTAACCATAAATCTGATTGTTTATAAGGAAAACATTTTCTTGAAGTTTTATGACATGATTTTCTGGCACTGCATCTTCTGTTACCAAACACAGAGACACAAGACAGCATAAATAAAATCAGGCAATCTAGTTTATACAGTTTGAATCTGGATAACATAAAGCTTGCTCTAGGTAATACTATTCCTTTCAATCAGTAAAAAATTATGTACCTATAGAAATTTGGAGGGGGAAAAACGGTTTATCTTTAGCCAAGTTTCTATCTGGTCCTGGTGTCTTTGGAAAATGTCATTCTAATCATATGAATATTTTATGGTAGATGTCATATCCTGGGAGAAATCAAGGCAGGCATTCAAATCTGTGGTTTGCTTCATTCTAGACCCAAGTCCAACATTCTCTGCCTTGTTTCTAGCTCCAAAACAACTCATCACAGAGGCACACTGACTGAACATGCAAACTGACAGGCAGTGAACATTCCTGGCAGGAATCACAACTTCATCAGGGGGTATAAACAATAAGTTTACCTGAATTAGAATACAGCAGACAATCCTAATCAAGAGTTAATTGCTGCTGGGTCAATAAAGTAGCTGGGATATAAGCAATATGGCTTCATATGAAAGTAATTATTTAACATTTTAATAACATTTTTTAAAGTCTGAAATGAATTACACTATTTTATTTCCCTAAGGAGTCAACTCAGCACTTTGCCAAAGAAATTAAGTTGTACTTGGAAATGTTGAGCATTTTGCCCCGAACCACAGAGGAAATTGATAGGAAAACTGGGAATAAATTCCTCATTCTCTGGAACATGGTAAGGGGTTCAATCAAGAGAGTTCTATGTTTTCAGTTTGGTTAAACTCCTGACTCTTTCACTGCTGTGAGGACTCCTGGAAAGTTGATAAAAGGCCTCAGACACAGATTTAAGATCTCTAGGAAAGAAAGGGCCACCCATGATTTGACTGATAAATTTCTTTTTCACCACTTAGAAAGCTCTAGTTTGGGGAATCTTTACCATAGACACTCTTAAGAATCTTCTCTAGTCCTGGTCTTTAAGTATATAAGCTGATATAGTCTCCCTCACAGTCTCCTACAATACAGAACTTATGGTTTAGATACTAAAACCCATGAAACACACAATTGCATGGTATGTTTATCTACAATAATAACAATGAAAGTTTCAAAAATGGAGCAGATTTGATTGGAATCATAAGTGACTTGGTGGATTCTTGAGAAATCAGATGAAGGAAGTTGGCATGATGGATCAGTAGGAGTTAACTAGGTAGAAACCTAGAAGAATCAAGATGGATGGTAGGAATGAAGGTATAGACAGATTAGGACATCATTGTGGAGTTTGGAGTAAATAAAAGTTAAAGATAGATCTGTGGAAAATAGTAAGTATTTGAGGAATGAAGAAGGGTAGTAAATTAAGGTCTTTAATAGTTATCAGTTAAGTTATGCAGATCATGTAATACAAGTATATGAGGGAACGTTTAGGTTATTTGTTTATTTGAAAGTTTGTGAACTATAATTTACAAATGGATCTGCACAGAGATAGAAGAAAGTCAGGCAAGAAACAAGATTCACCCAGTTTAGCGTTTGTGGTTGTGTATACCACTGTGTTAATAGCAGTATTGGAAAGTAGATGAAACTCCAAAAACATACAGTGAATTAGGACATGTGAGATTATGAATAAGGTAAAGGTCTATTCTGATAAACTGTCTCTCCACTTTTCTTTCTCTTTGTGTATAATACTTGACATGGTCAGGTTCAGAAATAGGACAAATTTTATTTCATCATCACAGTTATCTTGACCCCTTTGAAAGTACATTTTCTTAACCATTCGGATACTTCCCCAATTTAATCAGGTCAATAGATAGAAAATTATTCAGGAATCTGTCATTTAACACAGTTATAAAACCTCAATTTTATTTGTGTAAGTATCACTGACATTTTAGAATCATGGAGAATTTCTCACCATCTTCTGCCCATTTATAATCCTCTCTTGAGATAGGCTGTGATCTGGTGAAGTCAGTATCTTCTAACACTTTAGGGGGCAGTAGAGATGGAATGGGGAAATGATGGTACATTTATTTGGTGACCTCTGTATCTGGTGAAAACAGGAATTGGGGCTGATTATTCACTCAATTAATCCAACTGGTTTCCTATTGCTGAGTTAGTGACCCCAGAAAGCTCTTTGCTCTTAGTCCATCTATTTACTTGCTTTTCATAAGAGCTGCCTGTTGTGGGTACAACACTACACTTCTCCACCTTGGTATATAGATTTCTTAGTTTTCTTTTTCTCTTTTCAAAATCAAAGTATTAGTACACAAAAAATTCACATTTCCCCCACCCTACCCCCAGGCAACAGCAATAGTGATGAACTTGTTTATACCTCAGAATTGTATTCACAATTCAGAACCACAAAACAGCTCTGGTTCACACAAGAGAGCAGTTATAATTTGAGTCTTTTTTTAAAGCATAATTATAGAGTTTTTAATTTTGAAAATTTCATTTTATGGTTCACTAATATAAAATTGTAGAACGATTGATTGACACTTTCTGTAGATCATAAAAATTTTAATAGAGAAATATTATTACTTTAAGTTCTATCATGCATGCTAAGTAGAGAGGAAACTATCTCTCTGGTTATACTTGAAACTAAATAAGTTTAAAGGGAAATGTTAAGATATTCTCCATGTAGTAACTAGTAGGTTCTTTGACCTTCCAGAGTAAAATTTCTGGTCTACATAATTCTTTGGAAAGTTATGTCAAGTCTTAATGCTGAAATTTCACAGGTAAAAAGTTCACAACAATATTTTGATATCACTGTAGATCTGAGTTTATAGTATATAAATCAACTGTGGAAGCTCTTGCTGAACTTTTAGAGTATTGTGAAGTAATTGTGAATCCATAAAACTTGATTTAAAAAGTGTGAGCACTCCACCAAAATAGTCTTCCCCTAGGTGAAACATTCCACACTGTATTTTTATACTGAAACATTAGCCAGATAAATGGGAATTTAAATGTCATATTTTTGGTATGTTAGGACAAACCCTTTCTCTTTACAAGACATTACACACATACACATGCACACACAGAGATGAGGAATCTGGTAATGTGGATTGGGAATGACAGTGGAAGCAAAACCAGCCTCAAAATATGAATACCTTTAAACTAAAAGCCCCATAAGAATATAGAAAACCTTTGCAATTGAAGATTTACAGACACATAGACTTGGCTGGACCCTCTAGGAGGGAAGGCTACAGTGCGACTTTGGAACAAAAGAATAAGAATTTCCAAGAAGGCCATAAACAGTTCAAAAATCTTCCCCTTGACAACAAACAGAGTGACAGTCTTCAATTGTAGTTTAAAAAAACTATAAACAAACTCACTTGACAGAGGAAAAGACATAAGTTTTCTTTCTGGGGATTCCTCAGTCATTTCCCTTTGGATGTTTATTCAGTTCTCTATTCTCTGTAGAAAATGTTTTTAGTTTTCTGAGTTCAAATTTCACTTTCTCTCACCTCATATTTCCTAAATAAACTTACTATTTGTCTTCTTCCTGACATCCTTTTTTCTTTTTTTGCAAAGATAGGTGAAGGACTGGACAGATAATAGAATTTATTTTCTTTTCCTGCAAGGAGCAATTCCTTGCTCCAATCTGAAATTATGAGTTTCCAAGAAGTGTTTTGGATAAGGGGATTAGTTCCTGTGCAGTGAAGATCAGTGCAACTCCAAGAGTTTAACAACCAGCATGTGGAACCAACAGTAAATAAGGTCTGTGCTATGAAGGTGTTCATGGCAGACATGATCTGTCCTAAGTCTCCCAGAAACTTTCTGGTTAACTAGTTCATACTCATAGAGGTAAACAGTGAACTTCTTTCCCTGAGCTGTCATCATTCTTCACTCTGTGGAAATCACTTGTAACAAAGCTTTGTTTTCAATAACTGAAACTCATTCAAAGCTCTAAATATTGAAGTTTCTTAACTATTTATTTATTAACTTGATTACACGTTTAAGTATATAAAATACACAGTACCAGGACCTGAGAGATAGCACAGAGGCTATCCCTTGCCTTGCAAGCAGCCGATCCAGGACCTAAGGTGGTTGGTTCGAATCCCGGCGCCCCACCTGGTCCCCTGAGCCTTCCAGGAGCTATTTCTGAGCAGATAGCCAGGAGTAACCCCTGAGCACCGCAAGTGTGGCCCAACCCCCCTCCCCAAATACACAGTACCTAAATTATTTGTTTATTAAAATGTTTAGCTTTTCAAGACCAGAAAACCACTCTAGGGCATTCAGGTGTTTTAAATTTATTTTTGCATTATTTCTTAGTTAGAATTTACAATTTTATTTGAAAATATGAAGAATACTTTGTTTCATCTTTAAAATGTATAAATGAAGAGATTACGATGATATTACAGAGGGATTCAGGTTTGGATTTTGCGTGCTTCTGACCCCAGTTTGCTCCCTCGCACCACAGTGTCCCCTGAGCATTGCAGGTTGCACTCTGGCAAGCATCTTCTGAGCATCTACCTAGCTGCCCCAGCATCAAGGCATCTTCAGTCTTTGCATGAATAATTGACCCTGTTGTTCTAGAATCATTAGTGCGCCACTCCTAATAAATGTACACATGTGTATTATTTTAAAGTTACAGTTAATTTCTGTTCAGTTTTACAAACATCAGAAAATCATCCTTTGTGTTAAGAACGCTGTTGAATAGTCTCTATGATTCTATCTGATGTTTATTTATTTATATTTAAATAGTTTCTTTATTTAAACACTGTGATTACAAATATAATTATAGTTGGGTTTCAATCATAGCAAGAACATCCCCCTTCACCTTTGCAACCTTCCCATCACCAAAGCCCCATCTCTTCCCTCCCTCACCCCTGTCTGTATTTGAGATAGGCTTTCTACATTCCTCACTCACTGACATTGTTGTGATAGTGCTCAGTATAGTTATTTCTATAACTGCACTCACTGCTCTTTATGGTGATTTCATATCTTGAGCTGGTCCTTCCGGCCTCATCTCTGGGCAGTATTTCAATGTCTTTTAATTTTTGTTAAAACCCATAGATGAGTGTGACTATTCTCTGTATGTCTCTCTCCCTCTGACTTATTTCACTCAGCATAATAGATTCCATGTACATCCATGTATAGGAACACTTCATGACTTCATGTCTCTGATAGCTGCATAATATTCCATTGTGTATATGTACCACAATTTCTTTAGCCATTCATCTGTTGAAGGGCATCTTGGTTCTTTTCAGAGTCTGTCTATTATAAATAGCACTGCAATGAATATAAGTGTGAGGAAGGGATTTTTGTATTGTATTTTTGTGTTCCTAGGGTATATCCCTAGAAGTGGTAGAGCTGGATAGTATAGGAGCTCAATTTCCAGTTTTTTTTGGAATCTTCATATAGCTTTTCAGAAAGGTAGGACTAGATGGCATTCCCACCAGTAGTGAATAAGAGTTCCTTTCTCTCCACCTCCCCACCAGCTCTGCTTGTTCTCATTCTTTGAAGTGTGCGCTGATCTCTGTGGTGTGAGATGGTACCTCATAGTTATTTTGATTTGCATCTCCTTGATGATTAGTGATGTGGAGCATTTATTCATGTGCCTTTTGGCCATTTGTATTTCTTCTTTATTGACGTGTCTGTTCACTTCTTCCTCCCATTTTTTGATAGGATTAGAATTTTTTTCTTGTAAACTTAGGTCAGTGTCTTGTGCATTTTGGATATTAGCCCCTTATCTGAAGGGTATTGGGTGAATAGTTTCTCCAATTCAGTGGGTGGCTCTTATATCCTGAGCACTATTTCCTTTGAGGTGCAGAAGCTTCTCAGCTTATATAGTCCCATCTGTTTATCTCTATTTCCACTCTTTTTGGAGAGCGCTGTTTCCTCCTTAAAGATGCCTTTAGTTTCAATGTCATGGAGTGTTTTACCTACATACTGTTCTATATACCTTACGGTTTTAGGTTTGATATCAAAGTCTCTAATCCATTTGGAGTTTACCTTCATACATGGTGTTAGCTGGGGGTCTGAGTTCGCTTTTTTGCAAGTTGCTAATGAGTTGTAGCAACATCACTTGTTGAAGAAGCTTTCCTTGCTCCATTTAGGATTTCTTGCTCCTTTATCAAAAAATAGGTGATTGTATGTCTGAGTACTCAATTGAGTACTCAATCCTGTTCCACTGATCTGAGGGTCTGTCTTTATTTTAATACCATGCTGTTTTTATAACTATTGTTTGTAATACAGTTTAAAACTGGGAAAAGTAATGCCTCCAATATTCATTTTCCCAAGGATTGTTCTATCTATTTGAGGGTATTTATTGTTCCAAATGAATTTCAGAAGGGTTTGATCCACTTTGAAGAATGTCATGGGTATCTTTAAAGGGATTGGATTAAGTATGTACAATGCTTTGGGGAGTATTGTCATGTTAATGATGTTAATGCTGTCAATCCATGAGCAGGGTATGTGTTTCCATTCCGTGTGTCCTCTCTTATTTCTTGGAGCAGGATTTTGTCGTTTTCTTTGTATAGGTCCTTCACTTCTTTAGTAAACGTTGACTCCAATATATTTGAGATTGCGTGGCACTAATGTGAATGGAGTTGTTTTCTTAATGTCCATTTCTTCCCTATCATTATTGGTGTATAAAAAGACTATTGATTTCTGTGTGGTAATTTTGTAGCCTGCCACATTGCTTTATGAATTTATTGTTTCTAGAAACTTTTTGGTAGTCTTTAGAGTTTTCTAAGTATAGTATCATGTCATCTGCAAACAGTGAGAGTTTGACTTCTTCCTTTTCTATCTGGATTCCCTTGATATATTTTTCTTGTCTAATTGCTATAGCAAGTACTTCAGTACTCTGTTGAATAGCAGTGATGAGAGAGGACAGAATTCTGGTCTTGTACCAGAATTTAGAGGGAAGGCTTTTAGTTTTTCTCCATTGAGGATAATATTTGCCATTGGTTTATGGTAGAGGGCCTTAACTAGATTGTTATGCATCTCTTCTTTCAACTCACTAATTCTATCCTCAGCTGCTGTTACCCTGTTGGAGAGGCTTTCTATTGAGTTTTTTAATTCGTCTATTAAGTTTTTCAGACCTGTAGTTGACCTGTTATTTTAGTTCAGAGTCTTCTGATTTCTATCTTCATATCCTCTTGACTCTTATTAGTGTTCCATTTAACTCGATCTATGCTTTCTTGAGTTCTGTGAACATCCTCCATATTTCTTCTCTAAACTCCATATCTGAGAGACTAACTAGGTGGTTGGTAATTGTTGGGTCATCAAAATTGCCATCTTTATTTTCTATGCATGATATTGGTCTGTGTTGTTTCACCATTATCCCCTTATATTGTAGTTTTTTTTCGTGTTGTGGTGGTATTTATCAGTTTGCAGAGAGACTGTGCTTCTCTGGCTCCACCCCTTGTGGGCAGGATGACTCACCTCAGAAGAATTGAGCTCTCAGGGAAGGATGCCAGAGAGGATCACATTCTCAGGCTGAAGTAAGCAAAGTGAAGGCCCAAAATGTCTGCAGTGCTTAAGAGGCCCAGCAGTGTCAGCTATATCCACAGTCTCTAGGCAGGGAAGACTCACCTTAGGAGAAGTGAGTACTCAGGGTAGATTGCCAGAGAGGATCAAAGTTGCCAGGCCAAAGTAAGCAGAGAGAAGACCCAAAATGTCTGCCATCACACTAGTCTTATTATAAAAGAAAGAAAAGGTGGGGAATGATAGCTCAAAGGGCAAGCAAGTCCCTTTCTCACCACATCCTCTTCACCACTGATTGTTCTTGTTCTTTGTGATGTGTGCCAGTTTCTGTGGTGTGATATGGTGCCTCATTTTTCTTTTGATTTGCATCTCCCTGATGATTAGTAGTGTGGAGCATATTTTCATGTGCCTTTTGGCCATTCAGGTTTATTTACCTGATTAGATAATAAGGGAAGAAGAAAGTGGAGAAACAATGTGTAAGTCTGTCCCAAAGACTCCTATTTTGTGATACTAATGCTACTTCTGAAAAAAAAAAAAAAAACAGATCAAATGTTAAGTTGCACTAATTGGGAAAGAGATACATTGAGACAAGTGAGTAAATCAGAATGACAGACACCCCTTTAAGACTTTGAATGACATGTCTGTGCTCTCTAGTACCTCCCAAGTAAGAAGTCAGCTAACTCACTGGCTGGCCAGAAATCCTTTTCTCTTTCTCATGTTCAGTGGCAGAATGTGGGTTAGACAAACTTTAATAAGTTTCCTATAAAATAAACATGTTTTTAAAATCTCTAAGATTGTGTAAAGTTTTCTCTTTCTGATGACCTCAGATAATTTCAGCAAATGAGGACTGAAGTGACTAACTCACTGTGAGATAATCTACTATAGCTAAAAGCAAATTTCATGTATCACATTAAATATTTTCAGAACCTCAGAGAAGCACTTTTACCGTTGATTTAGACAAACAGTACTTATTTCACAGTTTCCTTCCCAAAAGATAAGCACAGAAAACTGTTAACTTACCAAGTTACTCTAGCCTCAAAAACAGAATAAAGATATGTATAAGGGGAAAAAGTGCAGATCAAAATAATTCATAGATGTAAATCTTAACCTAGAAAATTTTATTCAAGATGACATTAAAATATTAATTAATTAATATTAATATTAATTAATATATTAATTAAGTATTTTTAACAAGTAATATTTTCCCTAGAGATATATCAAAGAGTTTTAATATAAAAACAAGTAAATGTGATCTTCATATATAAAATGTAAAAGTCATATGGTTTTGTCACTTTTTTATATAATTTCCACATTTGATGTAGAAAGCTATATAAGAAAAAGTTATCATTCATGATAAAATACTCAATGAACTTGGAATAAGAAAAAATTTTATCAATGGGATAAAGAGAGGCTTTTAAAAAGATAGCAACATCCTTAAAGTCACAAGAGAAGGGGCAGAAAAAATATATATGGATTGAAAAGAAAATAACTGCTTTTTTCTATTCCTTGATCTGTGCAGATACCAAGATCTCTATAGATACAGAGATCTGATTTTATCACCTATGATGGAGCAGAAGTCTTCCATACACCACAAAAGAAACTAGGGGAGAGTAAATGAACATGCAAGGAGTCTGTAGTTATTCCCATGACAATATACTTCAAGGGCGGAGAAGCCCTGTATCTCTTAAGCCAAGGGAATTCCCTTTCTAATTTCCACAATATTTACTATGCCTATATGGACTAGACAGCATCCACCAGCAGTGAATGAGAGTTCCTTTCTCCCCACATCCCTGCCAGCACTGATTGTTCTTGCTCTTTGTGATGAGTGTCAGTCTCTGTGGGGTGAGTTGGTACATCATTGTTGTGTTGATTTGCATCTCCCTGATGATTAGTGATGTGGAACATTTTTAATGAGCCTTTTGGCCATTTGTATTTCTTCTTTAGGAATTGTTCATTTCCTCTCTCCATTTTAGATGGAGTTAGATGTTCTTTTCTTCTTAAGTACTATCAGTACCCTATATATCTTTGATATTAGCCCCTTATCTGATGGATGTTGGGTGAATAGTTTCACCTATTCTTTGCATGGGTTTTATATCCTAGGCACTATTTTCTTTGAGGTGCAGAAGCTTCTCAGCTTAATATATTTAGAGATATATTTATCTGCTTCCATTTGTTTGGAGCGTGCTCTTTCCTCTTTGAAGTGCATGGAGTTCTCTTTTTTGCTGACCAGTTGTCCCAACATCACTTGTTGAAGAAGCTTTCCTTGCTCCATTTAGGATTTCTTGCCCCTTTATAAAAAATTAATTGCTTGCATGTATGGGGAACATTTTCTGAACACTCAAGTCTATTCCACTAATATGAGGTTCTATCTTAATTCCAGTACCATGCAGTTTTAATGACTATAACTTTGTAATACAATTAAAAGTTCAGGAAAATGATGTCTCCTATATTCATTTTTCCAAGGGTTGCTCTAAGTATTTTAGGGTGTTTATTGTTCCAAATGAATTTCAAAAGTGCTTGGTCCATTTCTTTGAGGAACGTCACCTCCCACTTTTTTGTACAAAAAATTGAGAAGGGTTACATAAATTTTGTTCTACTATTCTCCTCAAGAGTCAGGAATATCCAGAAAGGAGCTATAAAAGTGGCTTTTAATTTGCATAGGCATGGTAAAAGCTGGGAAATCAAAAGAAAAAAAGCATTTGGGGGCTTCTAAATGAGAAAATGAGATCTATAAATAGTTTCCAGCTTGAATTATGGACACAGTATAATCTCAAACAAACTTCCACTGAGCTATTTTATAAGTATAGCAAAGCATGATTTTCAAACATTTTATGAGAACAAACAGTTGGCCTCTTGGTTTAGCACATGGGCCTGACTGAGGATATGGTTGATGCTTCTTGGGTCCTGTAGTGTTCAGAATATCCAAAGTCAAATCAGAAATTCCCCAGTCTTCCAAGGTGCTTATTGGGGGCCATGTGGCACCAGGAACTAAACCCCAATTCAGTGTCTAATCACTATACTATCTCTTGGTCCTATTATTTTATTTTTATTTATTTTGTTAATATCTTTATTTAAACACCATGATTACAAATATGTCTGTAGTTGGGTTTCAGTCACAGAAAGAGCACCACCCTTTACCAGTGCAACATTCCCACCACAAATGCACCCCATATCCGTCCTTTTTTAATTGCCATAAATTACAATCTGACAATTCATCTTAAACATTTTACGTATTTTACAATTTGTCTTAAACATTTCACAATCCTCACACAAGTCATCCTAAGCATTTCACATATTTCTTAAATATTTCACCATTTCTTTCCTTAAACTGCTCCCCCTCCCATGCCCCACTTGGGCAGAAGGGCAGCATACATTTATAATAATTTAGGGGATAGGGATTGAATACACTTTTGACATAGACCTCAGATTTTCTAGTGAAGATGGCACTTCTAAATCATGCACCTGATCTCACAATAGAGCAAATTGCTTTTTCTTCTAAAGTCACAGTGCTCAGGAAATCACCATTTATTGATTTCAAATATTATCTTCTTTCTTTGCCTACTGCAGCCTGCCATCTCCGGGGAAGAAATTCCCCCTTTCCTTAGTTAGTCCTCCTACAGTAGGAAAAATGCAATAAAAACTCCATTCTTCAGCCACTTAAATATGTTATTTCTTATCTGGCTATTGTATAATAGTGACACTCTTAAATTACATATTAGTGTCAAATAGGTAGACCAAGACAAGAGGCATAATTTATCCTAATGATGCAAGAATGATCTGAAGCAGTTATTTATTCTTTTTTTTGTTTTTGTTTTTATTTTTTTGTTTTTTGTTTTTGTTTTTGTTTTTGGGTCACACCCGGCAGTGCTCAGGGGTTACTCGTGGCTCCATGCTCAGAAATTGCTCCTGGCAGGCACGGGGGACCATATGGGGCACCGGGATTCAAACCGATGACCTTTTGCATGAAAGGCAAACGCCTTACCTCCATGTTATCTCCCGGGCCCCGCAGTTATTTATTCTAAGAGCAATATCTGGGAGAATTACTAAGATTTTTGAATGATGATTTACAACTAAGCCTATGCTAATGTTAATTTTGGGGATTTGCTTTGTTCATTTTTGTGCTATCCAACCTTTATATAATGAATGTTTTAAAAACATCCATTCAGTTGAAAAAAAAAACTGGTGATCACAAATATTTTTCAGTGTGGATGCTGTAATACTACAACTCATGTTTGAAGATAAGCTTGTTTTAAAACAGAGAAAAGGGATAGTTAACTTATAACATGTATTCACACTATGGGACCAGACTCACTGTGGAGACAGACCAGGGTTTTCTAATAGTTTTTCTGTTGATCTGAAGCAAAGTAAGCAATCCTGTAATGCAGCAGTTGGATTACAGGTTGTGATTTTGGTTTTGTTTGACTTCAAGGCATAAACTAATTCATGATAGATACCTAGAATATCAGGAAAAGTCTAAGTAGTCTACAAGGATATATTTGGTGTATAACTTTCACTCCTAAATATTGTAATACTACCTTTTCTTTCTTTTTGACTCTATTGTACTTGGTTGTTAAAATATCAGATTCTTTTTTTTTCTACATTGCAGTAGTTTTATTTAAGAAACATGAGAATAAATGGCAATGGAAAAAGAGAGAAATAGAGAGATAGAAACGTAGATTATATTAATGAAATTGTTCTGGAGTTTCAGAGACTTTAGGATGGAGTGCATCAAAAAATTAGGACCATTATCACAGAAGCAAATGTAACAAACATCCACATAACTCGATCTATTTAGCCTAGTCTCTCAAATAGAGGGGGAAACAAGGGAGGGTACCAAACAGATATATGATTATGAGTAGTAAGCTAGACACAGAGGGGACCACTTACTCTAGCAGCCCGGCGAGGGTTGGGAGTGGTGACGATGGGGGATATGGGTTGCAGGAAGGGAACAGGAGGGGGGTGGAGGGAGGACAAATTTGGTGATGGAAATTCCCCTGATTCAATGTTAATATGTACATAAAATACTACTGTGAAAGGTAATAAATAAATAAACAAACTAAAATAATGAGTGTCCACAAGAAAAAGAAATAATCTATGAGTATGGTACTGGTTTGCCATTAAAAATGACGGGGTTGTCAAATACCAGAGTCCTTCAGAAGTTTTTGCTTCCTTTTGAAAAGAAAAGGGATATATCCTGGAAAAAACATTTCTTTTGCTGAAAATAAATGTTATAATAATACTTAGTGTTTCAAATAACAAATCATTTCAATATATTTGTAAAAAAAAAAGTTCTGCAGGATTTAGTTTTGTTTACAAAAGATGTCTTTTGAAAAGTCTTGTGTTAAAGGTTTGCAAAAATGCAATCTTACACACTTATACCATCAAGGTGAACTTTTACCCCCATGCAAACTGAAAAATTCAGATACTGCTCTGATTTAATTGAAATAATTCAAGCAGGACCGCGTGCCTAACTGAGTGAGAGGTTGATTGGGAATTGTCAAGGTGTGTGGAAGCACCCACAAATTTTTGTTGTTATTGTTCTAGAACCATTGACAAGATCCTAGAAGTTTAGATCACAGCTGCAGGTATGTTCATGCTTCAAAAGGAAATGAAAAGATTGCCAAAATATGCAGTGTTCACTGTAGCTTTTCCCTGAAGGGTATGATAATTATCAACGATTTGAAAAATTATTGAAAAAGTTGGAATTTAAAACTTAGAAAACAATTAGTGTGAGGGTGTAGGGATTAAGAGATAGATATATAAAGAACTTTTCAAGAACTACTGAGTGAATAAATTTTAAAATATGAACATCACCAACAGGCAATCTTCTAGAGATCTTTGGATATGCTAAAATTTTAGCATGATAAACTGATGACAAATATGAATGATTGAGAATTGATATAATACTTTCTGAGTTAGTTCTCAGGAAAATTATGAAACTATTTAAGAACTTATATATTTTTTTTTTTTTGGTTTTTGGGCCACACCCAGTGACGCTCAGGGGTTACTCCTGGCCATGCGCTCAGAAGTTGCCCCTGGCTGGCCTGGGGGACCATATGGGGCACGGGGGATCGAACCGCGGTCCGTCCAAGGCTAGCACGGTAAGGCAGGCACCTTACCTTCAGCGCCACCGCCCGGCCCCAAGAACTTATATTTTTAAATAATTTTTATTGTGACTAAAGTGAATAGCAAATCTTTCACAGTAGTATTTAAGGTACATAGTGACAATGAATCATTTTCACCACAAGGGCTGTTCTCCCTCCACTCCTTCCCCACCCTCCTTTGCCCCCTGGAGTGCTAGTATAACTGTTTTCTTCTGCCTGTAGCTAGTTGTAGATAGTATCGATTCTGTTGTTGTTGACTGTGGGTTTGGTGTTTAAGTCTGATCATTTTTTATTTCCACTCAATGTTCATATGGCTGTTGGTCCTGGTATCAATCATTTTTAGTTTCCCCTTCAATTCATGAGGCAGACAAGACGATTCAAGTTGTGTGGTTCTGGGTGATTTTTCTTTTTTTGGTAGTTATTGTTTTTTTTTTAACTGTTGTTTTTTGTTTTTGTTTTGTCATTTTCCAGAAGAACCCACAACAATAACTTTTAAATTAAAGGTAGAATATGATAGCAATAATCTGAAAACTAATACTGTAATCCAAAGGTAACATTGACTAACTCTACATTTTGAAGTATTTTAGTGGTAATGAGTGTGTAAAAGCTACTCTTTCTATATAACCTGTAAATTAGATATTACTCTTTTCTAAGGGACAAAATAGATGCTTAAGGAAAAGCTACCTTGCTCACTCATTTTTGGAAAGTTACCTCAATTTGAATTCTATCCCTGACTTCATTTAAATTTTTAATCAATTATAAAAATCCAAAGTGGCATACAACATAATAAAATGTAAGTGTTCATTCCTATTTAACTTAATTTAAAAAATAATGTTGCTGTTATACATTAAGCCACTTATTTTAACTGCCAAGATAATGACTAAATGATGTCTTTCCATTATATGCTAAAAAAATAAGCTGTTAAGTTCAGTTATATACCTGGGGTTGAAGAAATGGTACAGCATGTAAGACATTTGACTTGCATATACCCAACCCATGTTTATTTTCTGGTATTTCATGTGATTTCCTGAACACTTACAGGAGTAATTCAAGAACACAGAGGCATGAACCCCTAGGCATCTACCAGGCATGACTCAAAAATAAATAAATAAAGCAAATCAGTTATACTCATTTCTATATTATTTTTGTTTGTGCCATATCCTGTAATACTCAGAGTTCACTCCTGACTTTATACTCAGTGATCATTCCTGGTGAGATTCCAGGAACAAACTGTGGTATTAAGGACCAAATACTGGTGGCTAGGTACAGAGAAAGCATATTACCCAGTTTTTTGTTTTTGGGTTTTTGTTTTGTTCTGTTTTGGTTTTGGTTTTTGGGTCACACCCAGCAGCCCTCAGGGTTACTCTTGCCTCTGTTCTCAGAAATCACTCCTGGCAGGCTTTGGGGACCATATGGGATGCCAGGATTTGAACCACCAACCTTCTGCATTCAAGGCAAATACTTTACCTCCATGCTATCTCTCCAGCCCCTAGCTACAGTATTAATCACTCTGACTGTATATATTCTTATTCACCATATACTCTTCTCATGCCCACATAACCCCTTCTGCAAAATATTTCTAACTGTTGATAATGTCATCATACTTATTAATATAATTAATAATCAATTAATAATGAATTATCACCATACTTATTATAATTATAATAATTATAAAATAATTAATAATGGTAATATTAATTATATTAATTATTAATCTTTTAAGTAGTGAAGGTTGTTGAAAGCACTTTATTGAGCGTTCCTTCTTTCCTCTGTCCTTTCCTTTCTCTCTGCATTCCCTCCCTCCTTTCTTCCTTCTTTTCTTCCTTTCTCCATTCCTTCTTCCCTTCCAACCTCCCTCCCTTCTTTCCATTTTATTTTCCTTCCTTCTTTTATTGTTTCTTCTTACAGTCCTTCCTTTGTTTTATTTCTTCTTTATTTAATTCCTCCTTTGTTTTATTTCTTCTTTTCTTCCTTACTTCGTTCAGTTCTTCATTTTTCCTTTTCCTCTTCTCTTTCCTTTTCTCTTCTCTCTTTTCTATTTGTTTGTTTTTTGCTTTTTGGTCACACTCAGCAGTGCTCAGGGGTTACTCCTGGCTCTATGCTCAGAAATTGCTCCTGGCAGGCTCAGGGGACCAAATGAAATGCCAGGATTCGAACCACCGTCTTTCTGCATGCAAGGCAAATGCCCTATCTTGATGCTATCTTTTTGGCCCCCATTTCCTCTTCTTTCTTTTCTTTTTTTGGGGGGGTTGAGGGGGGCCATACACAGGGACACTCAGGGGTTACTCCTGACTATGGGTTCAGAAATCGCTGCTGGCTAGGGGGATGATATGGGATGTTGAGGGATTGAACCATGGTCCTTCCAAGGCTAGCACATGCAAGACAAACACCCAACCTCTTGTGCCATCACTTTATCTTTCTCTCTCTCTCCCTTCCTTCCTTCTTCTTTCTTTCTTTTTTCTTCTTTTCTTTCTCCCTCCCCAGTAGTTCTCACAAATATGGGGTCACTCCCAGTATTATTGGCCAGAACCAGCCTGATATCCAGTTCAAGGGACTTAGTAATTGAATACCACTTGGGCCAGGAGTGTTCACGAACAATGGAACTATATCCAGGAGCAGGCTTGACCTTTGAGATATATTTCCCCACCTTTTCTTTCTTTTATAATAAAACTGGTGTGATGGCAGACATCTTGGGCTTTCACTCTGCTTGCTTTGGCCTGGTAACTTTGATCCTCTCTGCCATCCTACCCTGGGGGCTCACTTCTTATGAAGTGAGTCTTCCCTGCCCAGAGACTGTGGATATAGTTGACACTGCTGGGCCTCTTAAGCACGGCAGACATCCTGCCTTCACTTTGCTTGCTTCAACCTGGGAACTTTGATCCTCTCTGGCATCCTTCCTTGAGGGCTCGCTTCTTCTGAAGTGAGTCATCCTGCCCACAAGGGATGGAACCAGAGGAGCGTGGACACTCCGCGAACCTATAAATACCATCACAACATGTAAAAAATATCCACAATACAAGGTGACAATGGGGAAACAACGCAGACCAATATCAGGCATAGAAAATGAAGATGGCAACTCTGATGACCTGACAATGGCCAACCACCTAGTTAGTCTCTCAGATATGGAGTTTAGAGAAGAAATATGGAGGATGTTCACAGAACTCAAAGAAAGCATAGATCAAGTTGAACAGAACACTAATAAGAATCAAGAGGATATGAGAATAGAAATCAGAAAACTCCATACTGAAATAACAGGTCAAATAACAGGTCTGAAAAACTCAAAAATGTGGAAGCAGAGATAAATAGATGGGACTACATAAACTGAGAAGCTTCTGCACCTCAAAGAAAATAGTGCTCAGGATATAAGAACCACCCACTGAATGTGAGAAACTATTCACACAAAACCCTTCAGATAAGGGGCTAATATCCAAAATATACAGGGCACTGACATAAGTTTACAAGAAAAAAATCTAATCCTATCAAAAAATGGGGAGAAGAAATGAACAGACCCTTGGATAAAGAAGAAATACAAATGGCCAAGAGCACATGAAAAAAAACTGCTCCACATCACTAATCATCAGGGAGATGCAAAGCAAAGTAACTATGAGGTACCATCTCACACCACAGAGATTAGTGCACATCACAAAGAATGAGAACAAGCAGTGCTGGCAGGGATGAGAGAAAGTATCTCTTATCAACTGCTGGTAGGAACGCCATCTAGTCCAACCTTTATGGAAAGCGATATGGAGATTCCCCCCAAAATTTGAAATTGAGCTCTCATATGATTCAGCTCTACCACTCCTAGAGTACACAAAAATAATCTAGGAACACAAAAATACAATATAAAAATCCTGTCTCACACTTACATTCATTGCAGCTCTACTTACAATAGACAGACTCTGGAAACAACCAAGATGCCCTTCAAGAGATGAATGACTAAAGAAACTGTGGTACATATACACAATGGAATAATATGCTGCTGTCAGGATAGATGAAGTCATGAAATTCTCCTATAAATGGATGTACATAGAATCTATTGCTAATCAAAATAAATCAGAGAAAGAGAGACAGACGCAGTATAGTCTCTCTCATCTATGGGTTTTAAGAAAAATGAAAGACATTCTTACAATAATTATCAGAGACAAAAGAGAGGAGGGATAGAAGGTCCATCTCCTGACATGAAGCTCACCACAAAGAGTGATGAGTGCAGTTAGAGAAATAACTACATTGAGATCTATCCTAACAATGTGAATGAATGAGGAAAGTAGAAAGCCTGTGTAGAGTACAGGTTGATGGGTTGGGGACAAGGGAGATTTGGGACATTGGTGATGGGATTGTTTTGCTGGTAAAGTGGGGGTGTTCTTTACATGACCAAAAACCAACTACAATCATATTTGTAATCACAGTGTTTAAGTAAAGATATTAAAATAAATAAAAGACTAATGTAGCTTAACTTGCCGTTTCCCTACAGGGAATTTTTAATACTTACTGTGTGTCACAGTAAGAATAGCTCTTTGGACATGGAATAACATAATTAACAGAAATGTCAATATAGTCAGGCATCACTGAAACTTTGGTTCAATAGTTTACCACATTACACAACAGTGAATTCAGTTGCCAATATCTTATGATGGTGTGTAATAGACTATGTCATCTAGGCATATAATTCATATAAGATATATGAATTATAATTCATATAAGATATGAATTACATTTTATAATCTTCATACAATGACAAAACCATAGAATGACATGGTTCTAAGAAATTATATTTATAGTTATGTGACATGTGACATATGTATAGTTATGTGACAATTCCCATGCTTCCTTTGTAATCATGACTAAATATCTATTATTAAATTTCCTTTCATCCCAGGAGGAGCTTTTTTTGCTTGTTTGTTTGTTTGTTTTTGTTCTTCTGTCACATATAGTGACAATCAGAATTATTCCTGGCTACGCACTCGGAAATCACTCCTGGTTTGGGGATCACATGAGACGCTGTGGATTGAACCAAGGTCCATCCTGGATCAGCCGTGTGCAAGGCAAATGCTCTATCACTGTGCTATCACTTCGGTCCCTCAGGTAGAGCTTTTTAACACAAGCAGATAATTTTATAATGGGATAATAGCACCTAGTCATTCATGGATTTACGTATTGTCTAAAACTTAAGAACAAACATTATCAGGAACTTCTGGGAGTGGCAGCATTGCTTTCTCCACTTACCACCTTATATCTGTATTGGTTGGGCACTTGAGCCAGAGAGCTATGCATTACTTGGGTAACTGTTGACTCATCTAGTAGACAAAAACAATAGGAGATTTGTTTGCACCAATAGAGACTTAGTGATCAGACTCCAAAATATCAACACCACCTCAAATAAGACAATTTCTTAAAGACAAATGACATTTCAATTTTCTTACAAAACTATTGTGAAGATTAGATTAAAAATATACCCAAATGGACCTGAATGAGGACGCAAGTTCATCTTTATAAATAAAAATTAAGAAGTACCTACGGAGCAGGAATATATTGTGCAAACACTTTTTTCAAGGGTACAAGTAAAAATTCTAGATAATTTTGTTATGAAAATTACCCACTCATTGTTCCTACTTTTCCCAATTTCTTTGTAAACTGTGCCATCATTTAAAATATAAGAATATATTTTTGCTGTCATTGTGTGCCCACATTCTCCTTTGACCTTCAAAGAGTTATCTTGATTGAAATCAATACTATATTATTAGACCTGGGTATTCTGAATCACTGAGAATTCAGTCATATCCCAAAAACTTTTAGAAAAATCTATATGTTATAGAATTTCTTGCTGGTATTTTTATTATGATGTTTACCTTATCAAACCTTAGACATTAATTTGTTTTTGGTTATAAATGTATGTAGATACCCAAAAAGGCTGACCCATAAAGTATAGCATATTGGAGAGTTTTTGATGCTTTAATATTTTATCTGAGCAACAGAGATAAGGTGCAAAGATAATGTGCAAAGCACAGGGTTGTCACTCAGTAATTGAGCACTTTCCCTTCAATGTGATGCCTTGTTTGATCCCCAGAACTCACTGAGTACAATTCTTACCCCTCAAGTATGACCCCAAATTTAAACAACAAGTATACAACATTTGGAGAACAAATTTTTGATATTACTGGTGTGCCATGCAGTCAAATTCAAATTCTCAAATACCATGAATTGTTGAAGTTGTGCTATGATTCTCCCAGAGTCATTCCATCACCTCTTCATCCAGAAAAGTTATTGCCTTGGGGGAAGCAAAGTGGGTCAAGAACAAACTTTCAGTGAATTTAACATCCTTCAACAACAAACTAAGACCCAGAAATAGGTGTTATTCTCTGGGGTATATTTTCTACCATGAGCTCCCCAGAACTTAAGTCAAAACATCTTCAGAATGCTCTTTAAAACAAAGTGTAGGATCAATTATGCAGGAAATAGAGGGACTATTCTTCAGAGTAAAAACAGCAATAGAGTAGCCACAAGTGGTTGGTTCATGATGATCAGGCTGTCCAGATAGGTGTTGAATTCATTGAAAGTTTGTTCTTGACCCACTTTGCTAATTTGGGCACTGTTTTCTCCCTCTTCCCCTGTAGCTTCTTTGTAGCTTGACCCTCTAGCTTGGGCAGAGATCAATTTTGGAACCCAGGAAGAGGGTAGGGCAGCTACCTGCAGGGATATATCTGGGTCACCACATACACTTGACCCTGGCAGTACTAGGTCCTTAACAGGCCCTTAATTTTTTATTTCTTTTCAGAAACCTGGAAGCAACAACCTAGACACAACCCATATTGCCAAGCTTCACAAATTGTTTATCACTGTCAAGAAACAATTTGTACCCTTGTTTTAATTGCCCAACTGATGACCCTAATGAGGCCCTTACATGGTTTTCTTGGAACACATGAAATATTACTTTCCTGGTAGATAATGCCAAGAAAAAAGAAGCACTGGGAAACCAAATTCATCATGATCTAATAGAGACACTTTTTGTATTTAATAGAAAATGGGTTGTGAACTTGAAGACAATATCAACTTTTATTTGGAGGGTAGCACACCTGGCAGCACTCAGCAGGTTCTGCACCAAAAAATTACTACTGGTAGGCATGGGGTACCATCTTGAATACTGAGGATCAAATCTAGGTTGGCCACGTGCCAGGAAAATTCCCTACCTGCTGTGGCTTCAACAATCTTAACTTAAAAATACAAAGTACACATTGAGCTAATCTCTGTTCCCCCATAAAAATTTTATATCTAAAAATTTCTAAATACTGGTTAAGTTATAGCCTATTAAGTTATATTGGAGGAATAGCCTATGAAGAGTTCACTGAATCCGGAATAGAAGGATGGTCCCACCTCAGTGAGCACTGAATGGAGAAGACTCCTGCTTACAGGTTACCAAGGCATGTTCAGTGGATCATGCTCTGTGAGTTTTTCAAACTGACCAACAAGACCTGTCACTCATTTCTCATAAGAGTCAGTGTTTTCAGGCCATCATTATTTTTTTCTGGAGATAAAAACAAAAACACATAAACAAACCAACAAAAATCTGATCCTATGATTCCCCAATCAATTATATATTGAGTTGATTGATGTTCAATAACTTTCTCTTAAAATAGAAAGCAAAAGAAAGGGGAGAGAGAGAAAGAGAGAGAGACTAGCCTGAAATATTATTATTAAGCAGAAGGACTCATATCAAATTTAAAACTAAGTAAAATATATTATCATACATCAATGTTAAGCAAGATAATAAGGAATGATCTGAGAGATTAGTTACAAATAATGTATGGTGTGTAGTCTTGGGAAAGTATTGCCCTTCTTAGCTTGAAATCTAAAGTTGATATCCACTGCAGAGAAAAACTGCAGTTATGCCTTTAAAGAATAAAGTTAGGAGCAGACTTACCAACTGTCTTCTGGATGATAAAATAGCTTTATGCAGAACACAGAGTTGAAAATCTTCTTTCTGCTGGACTGTGAGGAGTACCAGGTTACCATCCATGAGCCAGCACCCTCCTCTAGATACAGTCTGACATGTATCTAGAAGCTTTCACATCATAGAACATCAGACAACTCCCTTTCTCCTGGGGAATGTTACTTTCTACCCACTTTTCTTGTCATCTCACTTTCTCAAGAACATTTCTGCATAGGATTCTCTAGAATTTATATCTACAGGGACTTAGGGAAGGAGCCTGGAAGGAAACATCTAAAATTATCCTCTGCTTTTCCTCTTCCTTGTCTCCAAGGTTTATTTCTCATGTCTGACTTTGGGAGTAAATAGGAGATATTGGAGGAAATCAAATTTTAAGCCAATGTCAGAATATTCTTTCTTCCTCCTCAAATATATCTTAAATTTACAGTCTACTCAGTCAGGAAGTACTATACCATATAGTAAAGTCTTGTTCCCCTCTCTTACATGACAATCATGAGGATTCAGAATCTGTATGAAGTCACGTCCTAGTGGGTGGTTGTTGTGGATTCCTCTTTGTGGCACCCTAGCCAGCCTGCACAACTTCTGTCACAGTTGAGGGAACAGTGGTGTTGTGTTCCAAAAAGCATTCAGTTTGTGATACTTATTATTCTATAACTGGCATCTATATGATGCAGATTATGTACACTGAGGATAGAAGAACTTTAGGTAAGTTTCCCATTTCTTTGGTCAAAGATTCCAAAGGCAAACTCATTTGATGCACTCTACAACTACCCATGCAGATGGTAAAGGCAGGACTTTATTATTCTGCATTCTGCACATTCCACATGCAAATTGGCATCTGATTGCACTCATTCAGAGGGTGAGCTTAAGGCCCCTCCATTTATGGGGAGTGGGGAAGCATTCACAGACAAGAATGGAGGTGTCACCAGTGATATTTTACATTAGAGACAAATGCACAGGCAGGGGAAAACTTTCAACCCATTGTATTTGTTTACTCTAAATGCAAGTACAACTCATTTAGAGTAACTAATCAAAAAGAGAATATTAGCCAGACTTATAAATGTGGAGGAAGATGAACTTAAACTCTCTCTGAAAGGAAAATAAAATTTATAATTTTATTTATTCCAGATGAACTAATACATCTTTTTATTTTTAAATTTTTATTTTCCAGGTGAACAAATAAATGTATTCTATGATTTTGATACTTAGCAATGAGTATTAGCAATATAATTTTTGGATAGGGTCTAGAAATAGCAAGAGAGTAGGGTGCTTGCCTTGTACACAGCTCACTCAGATTTGATCCCTGCACCCAAGGTGGTCCCTGAAGTGCTTCAGAAATGATCCCTGAGTAAAGAGGCAGGTGTAAGCTCTGAGCACTGCTGTGTGTGTTGCATATTTTATCTTATAACTGAAATTTTGTAACATTATACTATCTTCATCCATTGCTTCCATCCCCAACTGTTTCTGACAGATGTTAGTCTCTTTCTGTATCCTCAATTTTATTATTGATTCATTTTACTTACATGTTAATTACTTATATATAATATCTACTAACATATAAATCTTACATTTAAAGTTTACTTACATGTAAAATTACTTACATCTCACTCCATGTGAAATCATAAATTGATTTTCACCTTAAACAATGTTCAAAGACTTCATTTATAAAAATTTTATTTACTACTTTACACTTACCAAAACATAACCTCTTATCAGCTTGGTTTTCTGTTGATATCAACATATAATTACTTATATTTAATATGCAGTTTATATGTTAAATATATAATTATACTAATACATAACTCTCTGAAAGCAGCATTACTGTTCTTGGCCAAAATTTATATTATAAATAATATAGAATATTTTTAATTTTGAAAATAATTTTTTACTGATGTCCTTTTTTGTTAACTTTTTTTTGGGGGGTCACGCCCAGCAGCGCTCAGGGGTCACTCCTGGCTCCATGCTCCGAAATTGCTCCTGGCAGGCACGGGGAACCATATGGAGCACCGGGATTCGAACCGATGAAAGGTAAACGCCTTACCTCCATGCTATCTCCCGGGCCCCCTTTTTTGTTAACTTTTTATGAAAGCATCATGATTTCCAAAATTATTCTTAGTTGAGTTTCATGTATACAATATTCTGGCAGCAATTTTGCCAGCAATATCAACTTTCTTCTCACAGTTCCCTCTCAACCCCTGCCTGTCTGTTTAAGGTTGTTAGTTATACCTGGTTTCTCATACTCTCAGTTCTGTTGACTCTGTTGGATATATAGATGCTTCACCCCCCCCAAACCCTCATTATACCTGAAATCTCCTACCCTACCCCCTGTTATTTCACATTCACTTCTTTTCTCTTGATTTCTTTCCTTCCATGTCCTTTTCCTTCCTATCTCTGGGATCAAGGATTAGTTTAGCATCTATCCTTTTCTACATTACATTTCCTCATCCAGTTATTCTTCATCATAGAGAAGAGAGTTCATGCTGTATTTGTCTTACTTTTTCTGACTTTCCTTAATGTGATATACTCCAGTTCAGTCCAAGTTGCAGAAAGTTTTATGATTTCATCCTTCCTTGCAACTATATAGTACTTCATTGTACATATATACCATATATTCATAATTCATTCTTCTGTTGTTAGACACCTAGGAGGATTTCATATCTTAATTATGGTCTAATGAATATTGATGTACACATGTCCTTTTAAATGGATGCTATTATGTCATGTGGGCAGATGCCCAGAGTGGAATTGTTTCCTATGAAAGCTGAATTTTCACTTTTCTGAGAAGTTACACACAGTGTTTTTCTTAGTAGTTGAACCAGATAAAATTCTCCCCAGCAACAGAAGAGAGTTCCCTTTCACCACATTTCTGACAACACAAATTATTACCATTGGTTTTTGTATGCCAATCTCACAACTGTGAGATGATATTTCATTATCTTGATTTGAATTTCCCTAGTAATAAGTGGAGATCAGCACTTTTCCATCTGCATTATTCAGAGAAGTGACATTTCATCTCCTCTTTTTTTGGATAGAGTTTATGCAGTTGTTGTTTTCTTTGTGAGTTCTCTATATATCTGGGATATAAACTGTTATTGATAAGTAAACTGCAAATATTATATACCACTCATTTCATTTTAGCCAGTATTTTTGTTTGCTTTTGCCATGTATAAACTCCTTAATTTGGTATAGTCAATTAGTTTATATTTTATTCTGTTCCATTTACCAAGGGTATTATGACTAAAGACAACTTTGAAATGTTAAAGGACTGAGTGAATAGCAATAGATATCTAAAAAACCAATATATTTTAAACTTGGAGTTGCTCTACATTAATCCTACTTTCTAGATAGATGAGGCAAATTCATAGCAATCATTCTGGTTTGTCTAGCTTTTAAGAGAGTGCTCAGCCCTCAATGTATCACTTCTATAGTATTCAGGGATATTCATCATCAGAAGTAAATCATCAGAAGTAAAAATTCCTTTTTAAGAAACAGTAATTTAGTAGGAATTTTTTTATAGATGATGGAATGTGGGAGAGCCAAACAGGTAATGTGATTATCTGTGGGAAGGAGCATCTATCTCAACAAAGAATAGGGAGTGACCAAAACCCCAAGGTCACCTTAACAAAGGCTAGAATAATAACCTAGAGTTTGTAACCTGGAGCTAAGAACTATTAGCAGGAGCTACAAGACAGTCTTACTAATGGAAATATTGCCCAAGACAGGTAGATTAAGAGTACCTAGGCTCTCCTTTTTCGTTAGTGTTCTGCCAGGATCTCCCCATTGGTCAAACTGAAAGTGAAAGCATCTGACAAAATTATTAAACTGAAGGAAATCTCTGACAGATTAGAACAAGAGGAGAGAAAAGAAAAATTAAAAAAAATCAGACAAAAATTTAAAGATACAACTGGCACGGCCCTTCAGGTGTTTATGAGCATGCTCAAGGAAGCAGAACATACTCTTCACCTTTTTTCTGTCACAGAAAAAGAGAAAGATGAAGAGACTTGAGCTGAAAAAACCCCTCCCTTCTTTCACACTACCATTTGTTAGAGTGAAAAAATAATTCCTGTTTCCAAAGTTTCACCTTGTTCTGGTTAAAGACCTCTCCTAGGAGCTGAATATAGAATTCATATGTTCAAGTTCTAAACCCAAGAATCACAAACTCTGACTATTTGGAGGTAGATGCTGGAGGAGATGGTGAAACCAAAATAAGGACAGAGGGTGGTGCTACCACAATATAGCTGGTGATCTTAAAATGAGCTAAACTAAACAGACTCATAGAGAAACAAAATTCTAAGGGCATAAGATCCAAAAGATCTGAGAGTCTTGAGAGAAAGTACAACCGGGTGGGCTCTGGCCTTGGAGGTGGCTGACCTAGATTCAAGCTCCAGCTCCCATATGGTTCCCTGAGACCTCCAGGAGTGATTCCTGAGGGCAAAGTGAGGAGTAACTTCTGAGCACCACCAGCTGTGGCCACAAAATAAAAAAATAATAAAATGACAGGAATACTCCATACACAAAAAACTGAATCTCAGAGGAAAAGAATACTCCAGCTCCTATCAGCTTCCATAGGGGAAAATGTCTGTACTACTTTGGGACTACAGCTCTCACAAATTTAATTTGCCTCTTTTTTATGACTTGAACTTTGTAGAGTGTAGAACTTTTTGGTAGAACCATCTTCTATAGCTACTGTATTGATGGAGGCATCTTAATAGCCATTGCCCTTTCTTGAGGAAGTTTGTGCTCCAATGAAAACACTTTTTGACCAAGTGCCAACATGTGTGAAATTCAAGATGGAACTTGCTATTCATGTTAGAGTGACATGGAAATGATGTATTACTGTCCTGTGTGCGGGAACAGGGACAGAAGACTCCAGAGACACAAGTTATAAATTTGTAATGTATAGGTTCCTTAAAAGAGTTGTGAGCAGTGACCATTGCCAGGATCATTGCCTTTCCTTCTTATCACTCTGTCCCAGGTTGTCCACAACTTGTCAACTTGTATTCTCTTAACCAGTCCTTATTACTTTTTATTTGTGTTTGTGCCATACCCAGCTGTGCTCAGGGATCTTAAGAAGAAGAAATTTCTTGACTCTACTCTCAGGAATCATTCATGAAGGTGCTCCAGGACCTTATAGGGTGTTGGGTGCTGTCCAATCTTTCTA
>PVKC010002871.1:0-41340 GCA_004027635.1 Crocidura indochinensis
GGCCCCTTGTTACCCACCCTAATATCTAATAAGCTCTATTTTTCTAATGGAAATACACCTTCTTCAGTAACCAAAAAATTCCCAGCAGAGTATTCATTTGCCACAACTCTTTCAACTTATTTATCTGATAGTGTACATTCAGAATTTAGTTGGCACTTACAATTATGACATTTATATAAATATCAAATAACCATACAATTTTCTGTCGCTTAGTTTTAGAGAATGGTTGTAAATCACTAAAGTTATACCACTGTTTGCCTATTAATATTAATAATTACTATAATTATTATTTTGGTGGTTTGAGCCATACCTGTCTGTGCGCACAGCTGATTCCTGGCTCCATGCACGGGGATCACTCCTGGAGACTCTCTGGAGAACTTATGGAATTCCAGAGATAGAATATGTATTCTTTCTGTGCAAGGCAAATGCCTTATCTGCAGCACTATGACTCCAGTTCAACCTGTGCTGTTATAACCTAATCTCAGACATAATCTAATTTGTCTTCATAATATTTTGATTACTGTCTCCTTTCCCAATATTTCTTAAAGGATCTTTTAAATATTATATCATAAAAATGCTTGTTTCATCTACTTAAGTTCACAGTTTTCTCAATGTCTTATCATAGTGTTTATAAGCTTCTTGTTCATATTTCTAAAAGTACCTAAGATTATATAAATTGGATAATTTGTAAAAGTATAAGTCTACTTCACATATAATGAATATCCTGTGGTCACAGTTTCTCTAAAGACTCTCCCCCCAATGTTAGTCAAAGGAAAAAGTCTCTTTCCAGCTATCATTGAACTTTCAATGGAGGAGGACATGAACCCAGATTAGATTTACATATTTTCTTTTAGTCACAAATATCTTTGTTTCTGTTAATTATTCAACACTGAAGCAAGTAAAATTTTGTTTGGGTAGCTGTGGATACATTATCTCATAAATATAATTAATTAACATAATCAGACACAACTGTCCATTTATGTAATCTGTGCTCAGCAGAGGTGGGTAGGAACGACAGCAGTTCCATTAAGTCTAACTGGAGTTCTGCCTGCACTTTGCCTATTGTTTCCTGCTGGGTACTTTTAATTGAATCTGAGTCTAGGATTTGTTTGTTCTCCTTGAAATAGTCAGGGTTTGCCATCTGTTCTTCTTTCTTTGAATTTTCCTTCTCATTATCTCATTTATTTATTTGTCCTCTCTCCTTGCATGCAAATAAAACATCACTTATTTCACAAGGAAACTTTCATCTTTCACCTGTAAGCATTGGGGAGGCTCTTTCTGCAGTTTCAAAGTCTGCTTTTCCTTTGACTTAGAAAGTTATGTTTGTTTATTCCCAGCTCTCTGTATTTGTTGTATTTTCTGCTCTCATTTTCCTGTTAGAGATTCATTATTTATCTCATCAGGCAAGTGCCCCCTCTAGTAGGACAGGAGGCTCTGCTGTAATCCTTTGTCAGGACACTGAGTGTATGATTGTAATGAAGGGAATGGAATATCCTAGACTCCCTGCCACTAGGCTCTCTCATCATCTCTGTCATCAAGATCTCATCAACACCTGAACTGGAGAAGTCCTTTAGCAAATAGAGATAATTGTTGGCAAAGTGAAAATTCTGGTCTCCAGAAAAAGGACCGAGAGCTGTGAATAAATCTTCGGTAAAATTGCTCAGCATTATCAGAATATTTCCCTTCGTTTTGCAGAATGACTTTGGGTAACAAGTGTGTCCGAGCCTGGGAGTTGACTACCAAAGAAATGCAATTTGGTTTCAGAAAGAGCCTTGCAAACAGGCAGAGGGGTAGAGGGCTGTGGTAAAGGAAAAATTGCCAGCTTGTGCCAGGCCCTAAATGCAACCCCAGGCACCTTGAGGTACAGCTCTAGTGGCCCTAAACACACCATCTCAGAACTGGATGGATATTATTTGGACTGGCCTTTGTTAAAAACAAACACATCCAGCATTGAGGTCAATATGCAGAATTTTGATTAAAGTTCAAGAATTCCCACTTATTCTTATCGATATTATAAAGTTGCTAATTTACCCCAATGATTTAACTTTCCCATTTTGTAAATTACAAGCAAGAAGACTTTTATTTGCATGACTATGGTATTTTATAAAACATTAAAATAAGAGAAAAAGCAAATTAGAGCAGACTCAGATTTGAACTAAAGTTGAGTTTATACAGATAACACTAAAGGTGATAATAATTCTTTTTTTTCTTTTTTCTTTTTTTTTTCCCTTTGGTTTTGGGCCACACCTGGTGATGCTCAGGGGTTACTGCTGGCTATGCACTCAGAAATCGCTCCTGGTTTGGGGGACCATATGGGACGCTGGAGATCAAACCAAGGTTCTTTCCTAGGTTAGCCATGTGCAAGGCAAAAGTCCTATCACTTGGCCACCGCTCCAGTCCTGATAATTTTTCTTAACTTTGAAAACACAAAGGTTTTATGAGAGAGTTTAAGCCTACAAGCTTTCTCAGAGGGAATGTGAGAAAAATATACTTTTCTTTGGGGGAATGAAGTATTGCTCAGAGATATTGGTCTTTGAGAAAAAAAAAAAACTGGCTAGTAGTTAGTAATTGTTCCCTAAAGATATTTCTTTAAATTCACTAGATATGTTCTAATATTTATGAAATACTGAGACTGCAAGCCATAGTAAGGGAAATTCAAATAGATTGCATATAATTTTCTAGTCCTCAAATATTTGCTCTACAAATGGAAAGGAAAATATAGTTATGAGATAAATATAATACTAAATGCAACATATGAATATAGGGCATTATAATTTATAAATTCTGTGATTCTGGTTTCTACTTTTTCTAGCCAAAAGTTCTATAATTCAATATTTTACTGAAAATAATTTATTTTTAATTTTAAAGGAGACGGGTGTTTTGCTGTTAGATTATATTACTATTACTTCATTGCAGTGAATACTATTTAAAATATTTCTAACATAGGAACTTATTGAAACTGTCTTTCATAATCAGGTAGGTTTTTGTACCCCATATAAGATTTGACATTTACTGATGAATTTCTGTTGCTTAAGTTTATTTGCCCAGAGACCTTCCATCTTTGGCATGGGGTTGAGATTTTGATTCAGGAAGAGTCAGTGTTTTGCTTATTTAAGGAATAAGGGAAGAGTAAAGAGATGGGCATTGAGAAACAACTTGAAAATGAGAGATAAAATTATGGATAATTATTGCTATAAAAGTGGGATTCCTAATTTGAATACTAACATTGGTTGTTTTATTAGCTGACACTTTAATTATATGAGAGAACTGCCTGATTAACCTCTCTCTGTCTCTTGTTTTCTCTCTCACACAGAGACATACATACAAGGTAAAATGGTGAAAGGATAAAGTGTTAAAAAAAAAACTTTGCTTACTGTATGTACAATTTCAAGGAATACTGTTTAATTATTCAATCCATCAAAATTACTGTTTTTAAAGGAAAAACATAGTTTTTAGGAAAAATAATCAGGAATCTTAACAAATATAGCTCTCATAATGTCCAGAATATGAATTTTAAAAAGATTCCATTTGAAAAAGATGAGAAATCTGAGAGATATAATCCATTAGTGGTCAGTAGGTTTGTATAGTAAAAATGACTCATGGAGAAATTTACAGAAAAGAAAATTTAAAGAGCCATTAAGTATGCATTCCGGAACTAGTAGAAAAGAATATGTCCACAATGATTAAAAATCTGACTACTCTGAATACTTGAACAAAAAAAGAATATAAAAATGAATAAATGTGAATTAGAATCTAAAAATCATGGTCATGATTTCCAAGTTTCAACAGTGAGCATTTTTTTTTTTTTTTTGGTATTTGGGCCACTCCTGGAGGTGCTCAGGGGTTACTCCTGGCTATCTGCTCAGAAATCACTCCTGGCAGGCACAGGGGACCATATGGGACACCGGGATTCGAACCAACCACCTTAGGTTCTGGATCGGCTGCTAGCAAGGCAAACACCGCTGTGCTATCTCTCCGGGCCCAACAGTGAGCATTTTTAAGATTGGGGGGGAAAAGGATAAAAAGGGAAATGCTAAATTTGAAAAATGAATATTAAGAAAACAACATAGAGAGTGGGGCCAGGCGGTGGCCCTGGAGGTAAGGTGCCTGCCTTGCCTGCGCTAGCCTAGGACGGACCACGGTCCGATCCCCCGGTTTCCCATATGGTCCCCCAAGCCAGGAGCAACTTCTGAGCGCATAGCCAGGAGTAGCCCCTGAGCATCACCAGGTGTGGCCAAAAAAAAATAAAAATAAAAATAAATAAATAAATAAATACTAATACATTTGGGCCCGGAGAGATAGCACAGCGGTGTTTGCCTTGCAAGCAGCTGATCCAGGACCAAAGGTGGTTGGTTCGAATCCCGGTGTCCCACATGGTCCCCGGTGCCTGCCAGGAACTATTTCTGAGCATGGAGCCAGGAGTAACCCCTGAGCACTGCCGGGTGTGCCTCCTCCCCAAAAATGAAAGCAACATAGAGAGAAAGATAGAAAAAGTAACTTCAGCAACCCAATTAATTTGGTGCACCAAGTAGTTTTAAGACAAGCTGCGAGTAGAGATAATGGGGAAAATGTTTTAAGATAAAAAAATTCAGTTTATTTAGATATTAGATATAAATTTAAATACTGCTTGGATATGCAGTAAAATGCAAAGGAATACCTGTTAAATTATATCTTCCTAGGGCCCGGGAGATAGCATGGAGGTAAGGCATTTGCCTTTCATGCAAAAGGTCATCGGTTGGAATCCCGGTGCCCCATATGGTCCCCTGTGCCTGCCAGGAGCAATTTCTGAGCATGGAGCCAGGAGTAGCCCCTGAGCACTGCCGGGTGTGACCCAAAAACCAATATATATATATATATATATATATATATATCTTCCTCAGTTAATATTTACCTGGTAAAAACAGTGCACAGTATAGTGGATCCAAGTAAAGCTGCTGTGACTCACACCTGAAGAGAGGTTTAATTAACACAATTTCAGTGTCAATGTCAAAGTTTTAAAACATTGATTATAGTCTAACCAAAATTTATGAAACAAATCCCGAAAATGCTTTAATAGAGAAAATAGCATGAACTGAACTCAACAACAACAAAAAAAAAAACACACACACAATATTGAACTGTCTAAAATGAAACAAAAACAGCCTCAGAGAAAAATTATTATCTCTGAAAGTTAACAGTGCAGTTATCTAAGCTCAATAATATCAGAAACAGAGGAGTAAATTCTAAATAAGTAGATCAATGAAATAATAATGAAATATTTATATACATATTTTACATATAAATATATAAATATAAAATATAAACTAATAAAAATAAGTATCCTAAGTATTAAAATGAACAACAACAGAATAAAAATGGTCACTAAGTTATTTATATATTAGCCACTAGACATATCATAGAGTAAAATGCCAATTACCAAAAATAAGAATGAGAAGGCATCAAGTGGTAGCACAGTGGTAGGGTATTTACCTTGCATGTGACTGACCCAGAAAAGATGTGTGTTTGACCCCTGGCATCCCTTTTGGTCCCCTGAACCAGGAGGATTTCCGAGTGCAAAACCAGGAGTTACTCCTGAGTAACCAGGAGTAATTCCAGGTGTGGCTCAAAAAAAACAAAAATAAACAAAAATTAAACACTCAAAAAGGAATAAAAAGGAATGAGAAGTCTAACTGACAATAGGGCCGACAAGTAAAGGTTTTGAAATTTGTATCATGAAATTAAAAACTTGATCCATTAGAGATATACATGGCATATAGGATATTTATATATTCCCTGATGAAGAGTTTATTATACAATTGATGCTATAATTATTTATAAATCCATGGGTAAGTGTTATGAATATGCATTTTGGAACTTATAAAGTCTATGTGACAAATAATCATGTAATAATTAGGCCAGATAGAAATTTATATTAAAGAATTAAATCTATGAGATGGGACCCAGGAAGAAAGACTATGTCTTTTCTTTATCATGAGCTTATGTAGACACCAATTTCTCTCTCCCTCTCCCTCTCCTTCCCAGTCCCCTCTTTCTTCACTTGAAAAGTGAGGTCAGGTAGATGACTTCCATATTGGAAATGGGTTATTTAAGTGGTAAATTTCCAGGTGAGTGTTGGTCTTTACACATTTTGGGAAAAAATAAACCAAGTAAATTTTGTAAAAGAAAGAAAATTTATGCTTTGAAATACAGTAGTTTAATTGAGCATTCCCCAAATTGAGCGAATTTTTACATATCCTCTCTTTTTTGGAATATCCACAGCAGAATGTGCACATTGAAATGTTTTATTACGGAAGCACAGATTCCTTTGCACATTGTATTCTAAAAATGATTTCTATATTTTATTTTCATATTTAGTTTAATGATTGCATGGCAAGAAATATAAAAATATAGTCAAGGAAATTAGGTCATCATGCTTCACTGATCCACACTCCCGAGCCTTCTGTGATTTGTGTTTCCGTTGGTGGTACGAGGCTCCTGAGGGGAGTCTCTGGTCCCTACCTTTCTTCCAGCATCCTCAACTTATGAGAAGAGGTCCCATTCTCTGGATGGATGTGGTGCTGGTGGATCTTGAGTTCTGTGATGCTAGGAACTCTCAGGGCAATGCTTGGGGGACAATGTGGAGCCAAAGAATCAAGCCAAACTAGGGTCTGATGCCTAACCCATATAATATGGTATCTCCATCCCAGGGATTTCGAGTTTTGCTCATGTCCCCTTCCATTTTTTCCCTTTATTGAGATTATGATCTGTAGCATCTGACATTTAAGGATTGATGTGATCTCACACATCAAGTAAAGCAGTAGTAACTTCTGTTGTTGTTGTTGTTGTTCTGGGCTATACATGGCAGTGCTCAAGGATTCCTCCTGGCTCTATGCTTATAAATTGTTCCTGGCAGGCTCTGGGAACAATGTATAGGATGCTGGGGATCAAATTCGCATCCATTCTTGGTCAGCCGAGTGCAAGGCTAACACCCTACCATTGTACTACCACTCCAGCCCCACAGTAGTAACATTTTTAAAGTATATTTGTTGTGTTAAATTACTTTCTACAGTGATTGAAGTACTATTTAACATTTATAAAATACACGTACTGGGAGTCAGAGGGAATCCAGGTAATACATTGTTGGTCTTCTGGTGTCCTAATTTGATTTAAGAGCTAGTAGGGATCTGGGATCAAGGATGAGGACATTGGAATCTTATTGGACACATGACAGAAGAGAAAAAACAGGAATGACATACAGCCATCCTCAAAGTCATAGGGATGACTGGTCTCATGGCACCAGGGGAAATATAACCTTGTAATGTTTTTTTTTTTTTATTCCTGTTTGAAATTTTGTTTGGACTTTTGAGTCATACCTGGGTGGACTAAGGACTGACTCTCTTCTCAGGAATTACTCCTGGTGGTACTCAGGGGACTAATGCTTCAGAAACTCTTCAAAATCTTAATTACCGCTGTAAATATTTGATTAGAGATTTCAAATAAATTGGTTATTTTTACTCTGAGTCATATAATTTTTTAAGCAAAATAAATATTTGAAAAGAAAATATGGACTTGATTTAGCTTACCATTTTATAGAAAAGTATGGAAACAAGAAACTAATTGGAAAATTTTATTAACACTATGCATACAAATCTTTTTGGATTGTCCAATTATAAAATTTCAGCTTTTCATATTTAATGCAACTAGTGTTCAAGAACTTTAGTTAAGCAAACCATGAATAGGCCTCATATTCCTTCTCTGTAAGCATTAGAATTTAATGCGACATAGTTCCCAAGGAAGAGATATCAGGCATACACAAGAGTGGTTTCAGGAAATATTGTTCTGTAGGATTCAAACTGTTGAAATTTTAAAAACCCAAGAACTGAGAAGTATATTCACAACCCTGAAAGTTTTCAAGAGATTCTGTTTTAGTAGAAAACTTAGAAGCTGCAAAGCTCAAGTAGGATTAAAATTAATTCTGAGTCTCTTTTACCTTCTGACTTGATAAGACATTCTTCACAGCAATTTATATGCAAATGGTTATTTGAAAAAGCACAAGATTATTGGGATAAACACCCAACACTGCTGCATGTCAGTACCATTTTTAAAACTAAAGTCAGACTCATTCAGTCTGCATAATAAGCCTTGTTCTGGGCTGATGGTTGTTTATTTGGAGCTATAAGTCGGTGGTGGCAACATGATTTCTGCATTTCCATTAGAGTTGACTTATTGGGGACAAATCGGCTCTCAGGGTTCATTATATTAAAAATACCTAATGATGTTGAATCTGAAAGTATAGTAGAGGGAGTGAATATGTTCAAGGCTTTGGAGAATGTGATCGATAAATACTAGTTCAATTGACTCGATGAACAAAACTTCCTTCATGCCTTCCTTCCTGCCTGCCTGCCTTCCTTTCTTCCTGCCTTCCTTCCTTCTTTCTTCCTCCCTCCCTCCCTTCCTTCCCTCCTTTATTTCCTTCCTCCCTCCCTCCCTTCCTTCTCTCCTTTCTTTCCTTCCTTTCTGCCTTCCTTCCTTCCTGCCTTCCTTTCTTCCTGCCTGCCTTCTCTCCTTCCTGTCTTCCTTCCTTCCTTCCTTCCTTCCTGTCTTCTTTCCTTCCTGTCTTCCTTCCTTCCTTCCTTCCTTCCTTCCTTCCTCCTTCCTTTCTACTTTCCTTCTTTCCTTCCTTCTCTACTTTTTTACTTCCTTCCCTTCCTCATTTCCTCCTTCCCTACTTCTAGTTTATAAATTCTGTGTTTAGAGGTGGGCTATCTTTAAGATTTTGAAGTCCCTGAAAGAGCTTCTTTAGGGACAGGTTCTGGACTTCAGTGTCCGCTGGCTTCTGCTTAGAGCAGCTCTGGACTCTCCTGTCCTCCCTCACTGGACCAACACTGGGCACAATCACACTTTGGTGTTCCATTCTCTGGTTTTCTGTCCTCTTCTCCCCTTGGCCTTATCATGAGAGTTTCACAGAAACATGAACATGGCCACTGCTGAGCTTAATGTCCTGCTCTGACCGTCATCACTGTATTCTGTTAACTTGAGTTATTTGCTGTGGTATTTCTGCATGTCACTCTCTATCAAATTGGAAAATTGAATTATATAGGATACTTAGATAATGGATGTTCAATTACTGAAATATTAATTTGTGTGGCACAAAATCATCCAGCAAGCAGCCTCTTACTATCAGGTTCTAATATGAACACAAATTAGAGTTTAGAAACATAGCAATGATAAGGGGGCTGGAGCAATTGCACAGTTGGTAGGGGCGTTTGCTTCACAAGCAGCTGACCTGTCTTCGATCTCCGGCATCCCATTGGTTCTGGCGCCTATCAGGAGAAATTTCTGAGCTCAGAGCCAAGAGTAACCCCTGAGCACTGCCAGATGTGGCTCAAAAACAAAAGACAAACAAACAAAAAGGCAATGATAAGACAAAAATAAAAATAAAACAGAAGTAATTTTTTTGTAGTTAGATAGTTTTACCCAGAACATTATTGTATTGACATTTTACAAATATTTTAGGAAAAATGTGATAATTATAATATGCTCTATGGATTCCCTCACTTTCCAGAGTGTTACATGGAATCTAATTTCTTTCGTTGTTGTTGCTGTTATTGTTTTCTTGGGGGGTTACACCCGGCAGTGCTCAGGGGTTACTCCTGACTCTCTGCTCAGAAATCGCTCCTGGCAGGTTCAGGGAGCCATATGGGATGCCGGGAATTGAACCACCATCTCTCTACATGCAAGGCAAATGCCCTGTCTCCATGTAACCTCTCTGGCCCTGGAATCTAATTTCTTATCTACAAGAATGGGTATAGAAAAATGAAATGCTTTTTAGTAGGCTTAAGTTTTCCTTTTGACAAAAATTACTTTTTCTTTGTCATTTTTCCATTTCACAATCTAGCCATTTATAGTTTGAAATACAACATCTAAACTTTTATTTCATGGATATAGACATACAATGCAAATATTCACTAAAATATTCATTTTGCATAACAATGGCTTACCCATGACTTATTTGAAATGCACCAACGCTTTTATTTGCCAATTAACAACTTTGCCTCTCCCATCAGTCCTTATTAGTTACAGTTGTTGATTGCTAATTTGAACTCAAGAGAGAGGACTTCATTTCACCTTGTAGGTATTTGCAAGTGTGAAAAATGGTCTACTTTGGTAGCAGGAATTTAGAAGTCAAATATTCTCCCAAGGAGCACATCACATTTCCAGTCTCAGTACATTGAAAATACAAATAAAATTTTCTTTCCTCTCTAACATCACCTGGATTATATGGTTATTAACCTATACCATGGCATGCAGGCTCATTAAAATCAGCTCCCAATGATCTGGGAACTCGGAAAAACTCATAAAGTGATCATCTATTTTTGAGGCTGGAGATGTGGTGGTTACTTTGAATGCTGATAAGCTGGTAATGTGGTTGCAGTGGAGCGAAGTCGGTGTAAGACATGATTTGGAACTAAATATTTGAGTGAATTTAAGTAAGCTACTAAATTTTTTTTAGTATCCTTGCTTCCAGCTGTTTAATGGTAAACATAATCCCTCCGCCCTTACAATGTAAGAGACTCAAATCAAAACTCAGAAAACTTGAATCTTGAGTCTGACAGATAGTGTAGGACCATAAATAGTGAGATACCTTTAAGGGATCTAGCGTCTAACCCTAGGAAAAATTGGCAATGTGTGTCTTTTAATATAGCACTCCTAATCATTATATTTGGATAAGGAAAATAATTTTCTATGGCATTTTTGAAAACTTGCCAAGTATGTCAGATGAACTGTAATTTCTGCTTTCTTGTTGGGGTCAGGGGTTATATCTTACTCATTTCTGAAATATCTTACACATTTCTGATTTCTCCAGATCTTTCTGGGAACTGGAGGTGAACTTACTGACCCCAACAAGAAAACCTCTATCACTGACATGGTGTACACTGTCTACCCCAGAGGAAAGCTTCCTACTGAAGACCACTTAGTTCTCAAGCTCTTCCTTTCTCCTACCTTTGGGCATCAGTTATTCCTCCCCTGTGGTTCCTTACATTAGCATATGAGACAGATCATTCTGTGTCTGTCCCTCTCCATTTGCCTACCTTGCCTACCTATTGTTGTACTATCCACATTCATCCACATAGTAGTGAATTGCATGACTTTGTCTTTTCTTACCCCAAGTAGTATTTGGTTGCGTATATATTTTCTGTATCCACTCATCTGTTCTTGGGCAAGTGGGTCGTGTCCAATATATTTAAATATGGTGATTAGTACTGCAATCAATGAACATAGAACAGATGCCTTTTATTTACCCTCTTTTGAACTCAGTCCTTTACACATGTGAGGCATGTTCTTAACCCTAAGATAGATTTCTTGCCAAGTTAGTTGTGTTTTAGTCTTCTTTTCTTTCTCATTAAAAAAAAACAAAACAAAACAAAACATGAAGCATACTTAACTTGCTTGTGTGAAGCATGGGTTGTATGCCGGGTACATCTTTGTGAATAAAAAAAAATCATTTAAAAGAATGCTTGCATTTGGAGATTTTCTTCTTAGGCAATTCACACAGTGAATGAAAAACAAACACTGATATTATGTGTTCTAGCAGGGCTCAGGTTACATTGGTGGTGCCAAAGAGTAAATCCCAGGCCTACCTTGTACATGTAAACGCCCCAAACACTATACTATCACTCTGGCTCAATTAAAGATGCATTGAAGTGCTAGTTAATTAAGAAATTTTTCTACTTAGTTATATGCCTGGAGCCTGTAGTTGGTATTATGCCAGGATACTTCATGGGTAAGATTCTCCCTGTTCTTTAGGCTAAAGGTTTTTCCTTTCCCCATATTTTGCTGTGCCTATGCAAACAACAACAACAGCTGCCACACACCTTTGTTTTTGTATTTTTTTTATCTCATCGTTTTTTTAAAGAGCTTACTAAACCTTCTGCTATTGTATTAATGACTTTATTGGAGATACAACAATTTTTCACAAATATACGATGTTAGTGAACTTTTTCTTCTTTTTTCTACTCTTCCACTTTTTTTGGTGGGTGTACACCTGGTGACACACTGGGGTTAATCTTGGGTATTCGCTCAGAAATCGCTCAAGGCTGGGGAGACCATATGGAACTTTGGGGGATTGAACTGCGGTCCATCCTAGGCTAGTGTGTACAAGGCAGATACCTTACCCCCTTTGTCACCACTCCAGCCCCATCTACTCTTCCATTTTGTTTCTTAGTTTTTCTTTCTACTTTTGGATAACTTTGCTTTTCTTTATCTTTAAACAAATGTATTATGATCAGTTATGTCAACTATGTGATACATTTTCTTTAAACAAAAAATAAAACATTTTTTAGTTTTGGACCACATGGGGTACCAAGGGGATTGAATCTTTGTGGGCCTTGTTCTACAAGGCAAATGCCCTACCCATTGTACTATCCCTACTGTATTGTACATGTATATGTATATATTGTATATGTAATTATATATATATGTATTATATATGTATATATAATATACAATATACTTGTATATACAATATAATATATATTATATATAATTGTATATATGTGTATATAATTGTATTATAATTGTATAAATTTATATTGTATATGTATATGTAATTCTGTATTGTATATGTACTATCCCTTTAAATGTCTCTTTGTTTCTGAATTCACTATGCATATATTGACTGTTTTGGGCTTTCATAAATTTTTTTAGAAATAACAAATTCTCATAAACTGATTATCCATAAAATTCTTTGTTTCCTTTTTGCATTATCTTTGGTATCTGTGCCATTTGTACAAAGTTTACCTTTGAAGAGAAAGTTCTACAGGAAGTAACACAGATATGATTGGGGTGGTCATTTCTTTAATATTCTTTCTTAAATATTTTCTAGGTTGAAGATTTTCTTTCCATATTTAAAGTTTTGATTTATTCAAAACCAGGCTAAAAACTTGATTACTCATCTCTAAATTTTAAGAATTCCTACCCTGTGGTTTATATTTTCTAATACACTGTGGTTGATAAGGTAGACTATTGTCTTCAGGTAGGCAAAAACGTATTATATGAGGACGTAAAAGCACAATAAGTATCTGACTTAAGACATAATTTAAAAGCCTGAAAAAATTAGTGAATGCAGATGTAATTGAGATAACATAAAACTTAAGATTCCTGGTAGAACCTCTGTGTTGCTATCAGTTTAGATGTGAAAACTATGCCTTAGGTTTAGAGGAGTCACTGATGTGTCAGCTTTTTTGATGACTAACAGAGACAGTTTTATGGTGAGAGATGTCCTCTTTGTCACATCATTGTAATTGTTTCCTGGAATTTCTTTGGGAGATTCATCCCTGCTCAGTGGAAAGTCATCTCCATATTTAAACAGAAGTTAAGGTTTGTTTTCTCCCTGAAAGGAGAATTTAAAGCAGCTTCCATAACTCAGTATGATCTAGGACACATCTAGATTAAAAGGGTCTCACGGAAGGAAAACTACCATTTTTCACTCATTAGAAGTAGAGACTTGCCATAGGAAGGAGCTACTTTCATTAATAAGTCAAGCAGATAGTTAGTTTTCCAGGAGCAAATACCTTGTGAAATCACGGGCAATTAAAAATACATGTATAGTGAGTATAATTTGACAAAATCTATTATTCTGTGATCAAAGTCTAACAAATATTCATCAGTTTGGGATAACCATCCTGAAGTGCTTCAGTTTCTGCATGATGATAAATATAAAACTTTTCACTTGCATAGATTAATACCTGGGAAAATATTATCCAGACATGTTGAAATGCTTTTTTATTTTTTATAGTATTTTTATAAATTTATTTTTTTTGCCATAGGGATTGATAATGCAATTATAGTTTTACCTTTCTGATTTCCTTGTTATCTTTGGTTATCTTGTTGAATAACAAGTTTTTCCTTCTGTATACATATTTAATAACTTCACACTGCTTCTCTAAAATAGCAGACCATCTTTTATTCAATGAGAAAAATTCAGCATAGTAGCATATTAGGTGACAACTAAACTTCTATCCTACAGAGAATGTATAAAGAAGTTATGTTTCTAAATGAGAATATGTTATGGGTGTCAGTTATGAGATAGACAGATGTGGGTCAGAAGGTATTGTCTCCCAGGTCACTCAGGGACTAGCTCTATCAGAATTTGGAACCATCATGTTTTTATTGCTCTCACCCACATGTCTGGAACTAACTAATTCTCAGGGGAACAAAGCCAGAGATTTCTCAAACTTATAAGGGCAAACTCTAATGTTGCTTACATACCTTCCATTTGTATTGCATGTGCAAAACATACAAAGAAACCCATAGGTGCAAGGAATTCATAATGTTTGGATGCTTTACATATCACTCAAAAAACAATATATTGTTTTTCATTTGAAACGTTCCCTTTGCTAATGCGATTTTGAGTGTAATTGCGAAGCTCTGCTACCAATGTCCTTCTACGACATTATACAAGAGACATAGTGACAGAGAGGAAGTTTGACTGAAGCAAAGGGCTGGCAGGTTGGGTGATATGGAAGGAACTCCCATCTTAGGGGAGGCTTTTGCCTACATAATCATGAGAAGGTGGCGAAGGAAAGCAGAAACATCTATTTATAGGAAAGGCAAGGCTGGCAGGGTTGTCAATAAATTCCACCGTGACTGGTTCTCCCAGGCTTACTCTATTATTAATCTGCAAATAGAAACAAAATATTAGCATGCATGTTCTCTTCTTTGGGGGGCAGTGCAGTGGGGGGACAGAAGGAAAGCAGCATCCTTGTTATTCCACAGGCCTGCCCACACTTGGCTGCTTTTAAATCTGAACTCATCCAGCCCTTAGGTCCTTTGGAACTGGTTTCATTATTACTGCTACTTTTTTTTCTTCCATTTTTATGTTTTATTTTTTAGGTTGTCGCAGACATTGTAGAAGTATTTTTGAGTATGTCTGTTTCTTGCACATTCAAAGCTTTGGGATATTGTTAAAAATTGTATTCAACAAAGTTTTAATATAGTTCTCTGTAAAATAAAATCCATGAGTTGTCAGACCACCCTATGCACTATATTTCTACCACCAGGCGAGTGGATCTGAAGAAGGTAGGGTAGCCATGAAGGATTAATTAATCAAGCCAGTCAGGAGAGAGCCATGGGGTCATTCTGCACCTCAGGGTGTTTCTAAGAGCGCCAAGCCCAAAATGGACTCTTTTTATTAAACCAGTTCACCAGCCAGGGGAAGGTCAAGAGAGAAAGACAAAAGTACCTCTACAGGTGGGATTTTTTTGTGTTTGTTTGTTTTTGGGTCACACCTGGTGATGCTCAGGGGTTACTCCTGACTCTGCACACAGAAATCACTCCTGGCTTGGGGGACCATATGTGACACCAGTGGGGCCATCAAATTGCAGTCTGGGGAGCGGGGCGGTGGCGCTGGAGGTAAGGTGCCTGCCTTGCCTGTGCTAGCCTAGGACGAACCGCAGTTCGATCCCCCAGTTTCCCATATGGTCCCCCAAGCCAGGAGCGACTTCTGAGCACATAGCCAGGAGTAACCCCTGAGCGTCACCGGGTGTGGCCCAAAAACCAAAAAAACCAAAAAAACAAAAAAAAAAAAACTGCAGTCTGTCCTAGGTCAGCACCATGCAAAGCAAATGCCCTACCCCTGTGCCATTGCTCCAGTCCCATACAGGAGGGCATTTTTATATCAAAAGAAGAAGTTTAAGAAAAGAAAAAGAGTTGGGGAACAACTTTGTTTTGGGTTAATAACTGGATGTCATTTTGCAGTTCTCTTTATTTTCATATTTGTTATCTCTGGATTTGTCTTGAATTAGTTTTGCTTTCTGCTCATTTGCAAGTAGAATTAAAGTGTTTTCTTGCAAGGTAAAACTAAAAACGTTTGAAATATTGAGCTCATCTCAAACGACAAGTTCAGATCAATTATAACTTCATTAGATGCCCAGGCAAAACATATTTCTAGAAAAATAATTGCCAAAATAAAAATAGCTGATCTTCCACTGTAAAATTTAGTGTAAACCTGAATACTGCTCTCCAGTTTAGAATGCCTATTCATTTATTTAAAAGTTATAATTTCAGCTTTTAAATCATTATGATGCAAATTCTCAAAATTTATTATTACCTTACATTAATTTTCATCCTTCATGTCAGTAAGAACAATATTTACAGTAGCCTAAACATGAATTCAACCTAATGTCATCATCAGCAGGTAGATTTATCAAGAAGCTATGTTTATATATTCAATGGAATATGACTCTGCCATTTCGATGAAATCAAAGAGAGACAGAGTTTTCTTTGCATACAGCCATCTTTATTGTATCCCCACGCCCCTAGGGGCCCTCAAGCACTGCTAGGAGTAACGCCTGTGCTCAGAACCAGGAGTGACCCTTAAGCATCACTGTGTATGGCCCAAACCCCTCCACAAATGAAAAGAAAATATTTGAAATCATACATTTTGAGACAAAAATGGAGAAATTAGAGGAGTTTAAGTGAAAGAAGAGAGGGAGGGAGGGAGGGAAGAAGAGAGAGGGAGGGATGAAAGAAGAGCAAATTTCTAGATGGCTTAACTCATATATGAATAACTAAAGCAAACAGACTCGCAAAACAACCAGAGCATCAACACCAGAAAATGAGATAAAAACAAACAAAATGTGCGAAAACTCTAATGGTGATCAGAAGGGAAGGTGGTGCTTGGGTGATAGGTAGTAAGGAGAATATTTTTTGCTCATGGGATGTACTGGAAATTCAGGGGCAGGAGTAGTGAGAATTAACACACATCGAGGTACAAAACTATGCCATTAGAACATTGTACACCTAGGACAAATTAAATAAAAATTACAATATATGATGAGCTTATGTGACATATATCGAACATGGAAAATTTCACTTACCAGAAAATGACCTTGAATACCTAAACTTAGAAAATCAAGACTAACAAATAAAGTGTTTATAAATATTCTAGTAATGTGACAAAGAAAAATAGTAAGATAGAAAATAAAAATTAGAATATTGAAGATTCTGGATTTGGTAAATGTCTTTTATTTTTATGTTATCATGATAGCTTAATTACATATAAACATGCATTAATTATAAATGATTTTTGAACTTTAAAGAGTCTTGAAAGAAACTTATCTTGTGATAATAGAAGTAGATATCTGGAATTATCACATAATAATTCAATAGTTAAAAATAATAGAAATTAAGTATAAATGGAAATATAAGGGCCTGGAGAGATAGCACAGCGGTGTTTGCCTTGCAAGCAGCCGATCCAGGACTAAAGGTGGTTGGTTCGAATCCCGTTGTCCCACATGGTCCCCCGTGCCTGCCAGGAGCTATTTCTGAGCAGACAGCCAGGAGTAAGTAACCCCTGAGCATGGATGGGTGTGGTCCAAAAACCAAAAAAAAAAAAATGGAAATATGAAAGTGCCATGTGGCTATATGAAGACATACACAAATATGTATAAATCATTTAAAATAGAGGTATAGTTTACCACCAGGTCAGACATAATAACTGTTACCTACTAGCTAGAATTTACTAGCAGATACTTCTTTTCTTGCCACATTTGAAAACTAATTTAGATCATTTGAGCAATTCATTATGCTCCTTCAGCTAGTTACATTCCCACTTAGATATAGAGACCTTAAATATCTTTAATTTGTTTAGGTATATTTAATTAATGATACTCTAACTTTTAAGGGCATATTTTTCTCATCTAGTAGCTTATTTTATTTTTAAATATATTAAAATATTTTAATAGCTTAAATCAATTATTTGCCAAGGTAGAGTATATAATTTAGAAATATAGGGGACTGTCTGAACTTAACGTATCTCTATGGAGTAGACTTAACATTTCCAACATTTAAATAGAAGCTGTATTTCTACCTTTTAAGAAAAATACAAGTTAAAAAGATTCTGAAAACCAAAAAATTTTATGAGTTATATCCTTTGCCCAATTCTAGGAAAATTCAGCTGAGAGAACTACAAAACCAATAATTGAATGTTTGGGTTATTAAGAACTTATTTTACTATATATATCTAATTTATATAAAGTATTAAAATGAGTTTGCCAACTTTTTTACTAAATGTATTTCATGATTTTGCTATCAAAACCAACAGTACCATTATATATATAAGCATGTAATTGTATACAAAATAAAGACATTCCTATTTATCTAAACGTATCAAAGAATTGTCATAATAAACATTAAGGATAGTTCAATCCAAATGACTTTGATCATAGGCTTCTTGATTTTTTTTTTTTTTACTTAAAAATTGGCTGAATATGGGGCCGGGCAGTGGCGCTGGAGGTAAGGTGCCTGCCTTGCCTGCGCTAGCCTAGGATGGACCGCGGTTCGATCCCCAGGTTTCCCATATGGTCCCCCAAGCCAGGAGCGACTTCTGAGCGCATAGCCAGGAGTAACCCCTGAGCGTCATCGGATGTGGCCCAAAAACAAAAACAAAAACAAACAAAAAAAATTGGCTGAATAATTTTTTTTTCTAGGGACACACTTGGCAATACTCAGGAGTTACACCTGGCTCTGCATTCAGGAATTGATCCTGGCAGGGCTTGAGAACTATTTGGGATGCCAGGGTAAGAACCCTCTCTGCTCTTTTATTGCTGAGTGAATTTTGGAGTTAGACTATTGCCACACACCAGATACCCCTCTGGTTCATTGCTGTCATATCTCTGGTTCCTACTGAAAGAGGTTATAACAGCTTTTCAGGGCTCTCCTTTAAGATATAATACCAATCAAATAATAAATGTATGGTGATAGATTTATATTAAATGTGTATTTCCATCTAGTAGGAAAGCCATTTATCCATTGTTAACCAATATCTTTTATTTCTTCAATAGACATAAGTTTTTGATCCACATTTCAAAATAAAACCAAATTGTTCCAGAGTTATTGTTTTCCTCTGTAGCCTTATAGCTTCTGGGGATTTAAATTAAATATGATATTATTCCTCTTTCTTATCCTTCTATTCTCAGTTGGGGAATATCAGATATAAAAATATAATGATTCTACATTATATAGTACAGATGTTGTCATGTAGATTGAAACCAAGTGCTCTGGGACTAGAGAAGAACATAGCAGAAGGAAGGACACATGTCCTAACATTGTTAGAAAAGGCTTCAAAAGGAGACAGGAGGGAGATCTCAGGCACTGAAGAGCTGCTATTCATCTACAGGTCCTTCACTGGGCCTGTAATCTGGCCATAAACCACATAGAGTTTTGCCTTTCAGAACCTTTCTTGGTTTGTCAACCCTCATGTTAGAGATTTAGACCAGAATTTCTCATAGGGGATGGTCTAGGGAAGACAGATGAAAATCACATCAATGGGAATCAAGGCATGAAACTGGGAGCCCAACTATTAAGACAGAGTGAGGGCAACAGGAAGGAAACTAGATTGGAGGGGGCCATAGTCAAAAAATGTTTTGGAATCACTGATTCAAATTATTCAGTATTAGCTCAGCAGTGTCTTGGACCTTGCTTCTTCACTGTTATGTGACAGAGAAATATTGCTTGAGGTGGGGCAGGCACATGAATAATATGGCTGGGTGCTGATCAGAAGGAGAGAGAGTATATCTGTCTCTCCTCATCTCTGATGCATCCAGCAGCACCTGGATCAGAGAAGAAACGGTTCTGGGGAAATGTGTTTTTCGGAAGTGCTAAGACTATGCATGTCCTTTGTTCAAAAGAGATGGAAGCATCCTTCCTGTCAGAAGAATAGTTTTCTTTTACTCTACAACACAAATAGGCTGATTGACCAAGTAATCTAGGTTAGATATGAATAAGACTGCATGATTGGAAAAGAAATCTGGTATGTCTGCTAGGTACAAATCAACACTTTAATTTAAACAGAGGCATTGTGACAAGGCAGTAAACATAGGGACCTGAGGATTCTAGATTTGTTGGAGTAGGGTTAGGAGAATCCCACCATCAGGGCAAGTGCTATTGGCTTTGCTTCTTTCTAGTGACCCTAGTCCCAGTTGTGAAGTTATTTCAAGCCATTAGCTGAGACCGCCAGGATTTGAGGGAGTGAGACAAGGCACCCCACTGTTCCATTTTCAATGTCTAACCTATTGAAATGACTAGTTTTTTTTTTTTAATGCACTAATGTGGGAGAAGTTTATCTCACAGTAGGAGGTATCTTGAACATATTTTAAAGTGTGGAACTGGGTGTTGCCATAACAACATGAAATGTGTTTCCCTGGTGTAAGGATGGGGCAGGAAGTAGGAAGGGCATCCTGGTCCCTGTTACAAAAGGCTCTTGAATGCCACTGAATGTGCTGCAGACTGTGAGAAGAGCTCCCTGAGTTTGGGGCAGCACATCTGGAGCCTTGGGGAGCACATCTGGAGCCCTGGCTTCTCTCTCTGTACAATGGTCAAAGCAGTGTCCAGTGATCAGGATCTAGCCTGGATAAACTCACATTGCTGCCTTCTGCTTTTTATCTTTCTGTGATAAAATAAAACTCAGGGGACTTTTTCCTGCCCAAGAGTGCTTATGGGGTATTGGGGTCACTCTTGCCCACTCAGGCCTGCTGTTCAATACCAAGAGCCTGAGAAGGTGGCATCTTTGATCTTGAGATGCCCTGGATTAACAGCTCAATCCAGGCTAACATGGAACTACTTCAGGTCTCCATGCTCAGCTCGGTTTGGGCTCCATCTTGGCTGCAGCCAACAATTCTGGGGGACTGTATGGCCCTGAAGATAGCAGTAGGACTGGTAATATGCATGTCTCATTGCAATTCCTAGGCCTCCCTTTCTACATCCTACAATTAAGTTCTTGTAAGCCTCAAACAGAATGGCTTCATAAAAAGAGTCCAAGACTTGGGGGTGGGTGTTAAAAATAAACTAGTTGATTTATTTGTAGCTTCTCCAGGTACTAGGATTTCCTTTAAATGATGTTTTAGGGCTGAAATAAGGGACTGTGCAATTTGAAGAAAGCCAGATTAAAGACGGCTTGGGAACACTTATTTGGAAGCCTTTGTTCAAACCCTAGGAAGCTAAAACTGGCCCAGTTGTTGAGAGAGGTATGCAAAAGGCATGGGATTTTGCTCTGAAGAGTTGTGATTGTTCTTCTTTGCTAGCTAATTTCTCCAATTGGGCAACACCATTTTATCCTGTGATCTCATTCCCCTAAGTAAGGTTCTAGAAAGGTTCTTTGATTTGATTGATTTGCTGAACTCCATGTCAGGATGCAGGGGTTCTTTAAGATTCTTGCATGCATTTTTTTTATAGTTTCAAAGAAATAAATTTACCTTGCACAAATGATTCTAGCTTTCCTTATGAAGTAGTCACTTTAATTTTTTACCAGGCCTGGAAGATATATGATGCAATTTTCATTTTACAGGTGGGAAAATTTTTAGTGATGAATTTGTTTGTTCTATTCTGTGTGATAGTAAGTGGAAGTTTTAGTATTGGACAATTTCATTTTGTTTATTTGTTTATTTGTGGGAAACACCTGGTTATTCTTTAGGCTGATTCCTAACTAGGTGCATAGGGATCATTCCTGACAGTGCTTTGGCCACCTGAAACAATGACAGCTATATACAAAGCAGTCTCTGCACCCCTTTTAAATCTCTCTAGCCCTAAAAAGAGGGTTGAGAGTGAGAAACTTCTTTTCCTTTAGATTTGGTCCCAGAGGAAACAGAGCGAGTACATAGGTAATGTACTTCCCTGTGGCTAAAGTAATGGTTTGAATCCTGCACACAAATGGACCCCTGAGTAACACCAGGTATAGTCTCTGAGCACCATCTGTTGAGCCCCTGAGCACTGCCAGCTGACTGAAGAAAAAATAAGACCACAAACAAAACAAAATAAATTTTGCTTCAGTTACTTCCAAACAACGATCCCAACTCTCCAACTAGTCCTGAATTTAGTCTACGGTTTTCTCTTTGTGTTGTATTATTACCTTTTTCTGGACTACTTGATTATTACCAAATGGCATATTTCAGTGTGTTCCTTTAGTGATTTGGCATTGCTCCTGGCACATTCTCTCACCAGGTAGAGTTAAGGTTGATCCCCGTTTCTCATTGCCTATCATGCCATTTCTTAGGCAGAGCTGAGACTTGTGGACAGTGTGGAATTGGCATGATGATTGAATATTGATAAAAGTTATTTTTATTGTTTTTACACTGTTTAAGACTATAGGCTGATTTTTCTCTGGCAATCTATCTTTTGTGACTTTTATCAGTTGATTTTTTTCATTGCCTACACTGCAGTTAAATCTTATTTCTCCACAAAGGAACTGGTGATATCTTGTTTTATCTGTTATTACCTAGTATATCTATAATATTAGAGCGAAGATGAGATGATGCATTTGATATATCTTCTACTAGATGTTACCTGTCATCCTATTTTTTGTGTGTTTTTATGTTTTGATTATTTCATATGAGGTACTAAATTCTGTCTTAAGTTCAGCTTTCCTTGATTTCAAAGTTATTGAGCATGTTTTATCACCATTGCTTTTTGTCACACTATGTCAAGCTAGAAAATCTTCTATCCTGAGGAAGTGTAAATGCTCTACTGAGAAAGCAAAGTTTTCCAACATGTTCTCAGTGATGTAGAGCTTTATTTCTCGGGAAATATCACCCATGTGCCTATGGTTTATAGCACAAAATTTGTAGGCAATTGAAAACAACTCAGCTGCAATTAATCTATCAGAAATGTTGTTGTTTTAAAGCAAACTCTGCAAGCTAACTGCAGAGAAGTTGGGTTGAATGCAACTCATTTACAGAATAGTTGAATGTGGTAGCTCAGATGCAATTAAACAATAGAGATGAAGACTATTATGGTCTGCAAGTCTAAATAGTCAAGGAAACACTAACATCTTTAGGAACAAGGAAGAGACGTGCAGGGTTGGGGGAGATGGGAGAGCATGTCTGAGGAATCAGTATCTGGGACACCATTTCTAAGTGGTAAACACACAGAAGACTTATTTTTCTTTACTAGTTATCTCTACTCTCTTTAATTACCATTTTTGTATTTGTAGGACCTTTTCCAAGTCATTGACCAATTTATTATTGAAATTTCCTGCAAGGTTATGGCTTCAAATCCTCTGAACGGCCTGGATAATCTTAATGCTCAAAACTCTTCTTGGTCCAGAATTGGTTTGAGCAATGCTGCTGAATGATACTGCAAATGATTAAGCAATGCATAGAATTTTTCATTTTTCTCTTTTATATTCTTTGATGTTACCATGGTGAGTCAATATCCTAAGGTATCACCTTTATAAAAATTAGTGTTCTACAGGGAAATATAGCTTATCTCTGTGCATTTTAGGACAGGAGGACAGAGTTAGGAAGAGAACTCAAAGAAGAGGAGTAGATACCTTGGTTTAAGCCTTAGTTTATTTCTTATTATTGTGCCCATGCAGTGAGACTCAATGGAATCTTTATACAGAAAGCAACTTCCACTACACAAAGCAAATGTCACTGCATCCTGTAACTTTTGATAAAAACTGAGTCAGGAGTGAGTTCATTTATATTGATAACCTCTTTTTTTTTTGGTCAAAAGTTTTTAATACAAACTTGCAAGTGATTGGCCTTATCACAGTTCTCATCAGATATTTTTCTGATGTCCATTATCTGTTATGTGTCAGTATGATGAGGAGAATTTTTAGTATAGCCCATAAAGGTAAAAAAAAATTAGATCAAGTAGACTTAGTATGGTATGCTATGGTAAACATACCGGAAAACTGTTCTGATTTTGAAGATATAGTGGATCCTTTAAATTGGTAACACAGAGAAAGTGGAAAGGTCACTGCAAATGTGGCAGGGAACATGTGTAAGCTCTCTAGATCGACAGGTAAAGAGAGCATATTGAGGTGAGGTCTTCATAGAAGACAGGCATGTGAGATGATATGAGTTAGATACTGGACAGACAAACCACATGTATTATCTGCACAAAGAGAGGCACTGAAATAATACGTGAACCCCTGAGTACATATACTCCTGTTTACCACTCAGGCACATCCAACTGCCTGATGATATATCTTCTCTGCACCACGAGAAGCTCACGTTCCAAGAAGCAGAGGGTTGTGGGTAAATCAGGCCTAGTGGCAGCCTTGCAGTAAGTACCTTTATCCATAGTCCGCATAGTCCAGTGTCATGGCTGAGCATAACACAGACAAGGGAGTCTGGGAATGTGTCTCTATACCCTTGAAGGTGGAATGAGATCCTTATCCTGTCTTTGTCAAACAATGTGCAGAACTGAGCATTGCTAGTAGTAACATTCATGAGTGTTGGTGACATTTATGGAACTGAAATGATAAGGAAAGGAAAACACAGAATAGGAGGTATATATATATATGCATATATATACATATTAATTCTGAGTATTACTTCCATAAAAAGCTTAATTGCTCTATAGAGGAGCATTTTGCTGTAAAGTAATTTAGTAAAAATATTTATATATGATTTTGAGAATATTTCACATAGTATGAAGATTAGTGGAAAGTTTAGAATAACAGAAAGACAAATATTCAATAAAAATATTTATGAGAGTAAACATTTTAAAGCAATTTTTAAGGATGCAATAGTCTGTAACAATGGGCAGAAAATTATATTTTTAAGAAGTCTCAATAGTCTAGATCAGACACAAATCAAACACTCTCATCTTTTCATACTATGTACACAGGCATAAGTATGTTCCTCTGATATAAATAGTCCCCTCATATATGATTTTAATAGAAAAGTTTACATGCAATTTTCTGAATAAAATTTAATTTGATTTGATCAATATCAAATATTAAAATCATTTTTGTAAACCTGTTCTTTAATTAATTTGACAATTTTTATATCAAGGGCTTGAAAGATATATCTTACCTTAAAGTGAAAATTGCACATAATCACATTAAACTCTGACGGGTGTGTAATTTGACATGCATTCTTCATCTGGGGAATATAGGGCTAAAACACAGTTTTCATTTCAACATGCAGTTTTGTTCCTGAGAATGGTGAGCTCAAAATGACATACTAGTAGAATGTCAGTGAGTTAATTCTGCAACTGGGCTACTGTATGTTCAAGAGACCCAGCTTAATCCGATGACCAGAGCATTGAGGCAGGAGCAGCTCTCAAACATCGAGTCCTCCCAATCTACTGTCTTAAGGGTCCTCCAAGTCCCCAGTCCAGAGAGGGTCCTCATAGTCATACAAACAAACAGAGAGAAAATAACAGTATATATATATTATATATGAGAGTGATGTATACCTGACTTAAGTGATCATAAAAATAATAATTAACTTTAATAATACTTTCTGTAAATTTTTGTATCTATACACTGTGGTGATGTTTGGGGGTAAATGGGTAAATAACAATTCTGTGGGGGAAACAGTTGATAAAAGAATGTTACCATAAATAATCTAATACGCATGTTTCCACGTGTGTAATGAGCATTACATGTTCAGAATACAAGTCAGAAAATGTGATTATATTAGATAATATATCCATCAAGAGGAAATGACTAAGGTTTCAATGAAATAAATATGAAGTGTAAGGATTAAGAAGAACATGATTGCAGCAAATAGTATTTTATAAGGAAAATGTAGCACCAACTACAAACATGTGTTTGGATTATTTATAGTAACACTCTTCTATTAATTGTTTCCCCACAAAACTGTTATTTACCTATTTACCCCTCAGACCTCTCAATCCTTTAATTTAATATATCTTAAGTTGAAGGGCCGGAAAGATAGTCTGTAGGTAAGGCGTTTGCCTTGAATGCAGAAGGACAGTGGTTCGAATCTCAGAATCCCATATGGTCCCCTGAGCCTGCCAGGAGTGATTTCTGAGCATAGAGCCAAGAGTGACCCCTGAGCACTGCTGGGTGTGATCCAAAAACAAAACAAAAACAAAACAGAACAAAATATCATAAGTTGGTTAAGAATAGTGTATGAAGTTCTATATATACAAATGAACATTTCTTTTTCTCACTGGGGGATAGGGTAATAAGTTTTCAACAATCAACATTCATTTTCTTTAAAAATTTTTTTCCAGAATGAAGCATGGTTAAAACTCCTCTTATCGTTTTGTGTTGTAATCTTTGTGCCTTGCAGACTCTTAACCCTGGAACCTTGTGTCTGTGAAGAATGGCTGTATATTTGTATGCATGTGTATGTGTTTGTTTTTATGTTTTGTGTGTATGTGTTGTTGTATGCATGCACAGTATTGTACTGTTGGGTGCAATAATAGAGTCTCAGGACCAGACCCGTGTTCTGTGAACATCATGGGAAACTATGGTACAGTGGAGAAGGTAAGATTTGGCTTTTTCTGACCCCTTCTTCTCCCACATCAAAATCTGTCAAAAATTGTTGCCTCCTTCAGGACATTTTTATATTCTGTCAGTAAATCTGTCAGAATCCACTTTTGCTTCTTATGACTTTGCTCCAAATATTTCCCCAAGCATCTCTCTCTGAATTATGCTAGACTGAAACCTGCAGACAGTTGAAGCCCAGATCAAATAGAGTGATGCTCAGGGAGTCCAGGACTCTCTCTAGTGAGAGCCCAGCCATGTAAGTGCTTCCCTTTGTACACAGTTCCTTCTAGAATCCTGCAATGCAGCGCTACTGTTCCCAAAAGAGGGGACTCGAATATGGGTACCAACCTTGTATGCTCCTGCTCAAAGTGAACTTGCTTTTTGTATATTTCTGAACTAATAAAAATGCTGCAGTGTCTGTCCCCCATAATTCACAGAGGATCCCTGAGTTGCCCACCAGCTCTCAGTGGCTTCACAGGATATAATTTAGGGGCAGAGGCTTGCCCCCGACTTTGAGAAAGCTTTGAAGAAGGCTCCTAGAAACAGCCTGCAATCCTTCACCAGCAAAAGAGAGCATCTGATGTCTCATCTTTAAGTTATCAGTCTTGGGAAACAATGGCTCGTTTAACCAACCTGTCCAAGAAATAGGTTCAGGAACTGGAGAGAAGCCAAAAAGTAAAAGCTACTTTAATGTGTCTACAAGTTGTATTTCTGAGTAAACACCTTCAATTTAGCAAGTAACTTTTGCTTTCTTGCAGTGGCCAGATGTGGTATCATTCGTGAAAAGAGTATGGGGCTGGAAGGAAGGAAGGAAAGGAAAGAAGATGTAAGGAAAGGAGAAGGAAGGAAGGAAGGAAGGAAGGAAGGAAGGAAGGAAGGAAGGAAGGAAGGAAGGAAGGACGGACACCTACCTCATAATGAATTGTCTGACTGTCAACATCAAGGCTTTTAAGTAGAATGTCTGTCACGAATACAGGCAGGGGTGGAGGAGGAGGTGGCCATCGGTGGTGAGAATTTTGCACTGGTGAAGGGGGAGTATTCTGTACCATTCATTTTTCCCCCTCAATTTATGAGGCATAACAAGATGATTTAAGTGATGTGGTTCTGTTTGTGATAAAAAGAATAGAAAAAGAAAAACAAAGAAAAAACGACAAACAAACCAGGATGAGTCCGTCTAGAGGTTATAAATATCAATTTAAAAAGAAGAAACTGAAAAAAAAGAAGAAAACCATAACAAGCCCTCAAAAAACAAAAAAAAATACAAAAAACTAAAACTACAACAAAAAGCAAAATAAACAAAACAAAAAAAGAAACAAAAATCAAACAAAATACTAAAACCAGCAACTACAAAAAGGTACCACAACAACAAATACAAATACAACAATCAAACAATAACCATGAGAACAAAAGAAAAAAAGGAAAAGAAAAAAGGAAGGAGGACTGGTGTGGCAAGTTTTGTTTTTATTTGTTTGTTTGTTTGTTTGTTTCTGCATAGGCACAATAAGTATTGGGGGAAATTAGAAAGGGAATTTTCTTGGCCTAAAATAAGGTTTCTCCGCCCTTGAAACATACTGTCATGGGAATAACTACGGGCTCCATATATGCTCCTTTTCACACCCCAAGGACTTTTTATGGTGCCAGGAAACTTTCTGCTCACTTGTGATGATAGAATCAGGCCTCTAACTAGAGATGTTGGTATATGCAGAGGTCATAGGATGAAGCCCAGGATAGTGTCTTTCTTTGCAGTTCTAACAGTTCTGTTCCATCATTGTTGTTGTAATCAAGTCTTCTGTAATTGTTGGTCTTGATTTTTGCATAGATCCTACGACGAAGCATTGGATAGTCTTTCATTATGTTTCCAGAAGATCTGCTCCATCACAATTGTCAAAGTCAGACCTCTGGAATTAGAGATCTTGGTTATTGTAAAAATCCTAGGCTAAAGCCTAAGCTAGGGTGCCAGGATAAGTTCTACCCTGTCATGGTTGTCAAAGTCATTCTTCTGTAGTTAGTGATCTTGGGTTTTGCACAGATCAAAGGATGACGTATATTCTGATTTCATCCTACCTTTAGGTGATTAGATTTGACAACCTGCTCTTAGGTCAAATTGTTGCTGTTTCTTCGTTGTCAGGAATTTTAACTGAACATCAGATTAGCTGTAGTATCCAATCACTGATTGGAAAAATCAATGACTCCATTCTGGTAGAATCCACTTACTTACGGTGACTCACAGTTCCTAGGGAAGGAAGAATATAGTGGGAGGGTAACTGCTTGTGGGGTGCAGAGTCCTTGGCATAAAGATATACTCAAAGGAGGAGATGGCAAAGAAAGACCTGAGAACATTAAGGAGAATGCTTGCCTTGCATGCAGACAACCCACGTTCAATCTCCAACATACATTTGGCTCCTTGTGTCATTCCAGGAGTAATCACTGAGCGCCATCAGATATGACCAGAAAACAAAACAAAAAAAAAATAATTCAAAGAAGACAAAGTTCCTCCCATGACCTCTTGCTTTTCCCAGAATGCCTTCCAGAGAAGCAGGTGAGGTGAAAAATTACCTATTCTAGGCAGTTGTGTAATTGTGCCTTGAATTCTGCCTGCATCTATATGTCACAACTTAAGTGTGACACATTGAAGCATCACAAAAGAATAATGCTCTCAAGTCAACAGCCCCTTTGTCTATGGAAGGCACCTTAATTTGAACAAATTTTCCCTCAGCCCTTGGAGAACTGAAGATGTTAATCCATTTAGAAATAAAGAGCAGCGGTTAGTGATTTTTTTTTAATCCCTCACTTAAACCCTTTTTAAAAACAGTTTGAAACCTAGATTTACAGGGGGAAGCAAGAAAGTTGTTTAAAAAATAAAGGTTCTATTTTAAATGAGAATCTGCTGACCTATCTCATACAGGTGATCACCTACCTAGAGATACCTAGAAATTCTCACAGAATGCCTTTTATAGGATTAACTTCTTTTCAAAATATATTGAACTTTGCGCTTGCCTACTGCATTTCATTTGCTGGCCGCTCTCTTCTTCGATATTGCATTAAGCCGTCAGCTATGAACAGTCTGAGTCTTTGAGCCACTCTCTTTCCTAGTTTTTACTCCTTCGGCATTGCCATACAATTCAGCGTACTGACTGGCTTGATATCAAGGGTAACTGCAGCATAGGATGTAAAGTGATTTACACAGTATACCTTCATTAACAGTAGTACAAACCAAAGTGTATTGAGAGGGAGAGAGAGAAAGGGAGAGAGAGGGACGAGAGGGAGAGAGAGAAAGAAAGGAAGACAGAGAAAGAGAAGTAAAGTATTTGCTCCAGAGGCAAGCAGAGGGGAGGGTGGCGGACATTATATGATTGGAATTCAATAATGAACAATTTTATAACAATTTTATAAAATAAAACAAATAAAATAAAATGATATTGTATCTGTTTCTAGTCTAAAGTTTTCCAGAATCAAGATGGCAATGAGGCAAAACAAAAGTAGTCTCCCACTCGTAGTTGGCGTTCTTTTCTGAAGGGGATTTCACAGATATTAAAAAGGGAAATAAAATTTATTGTCAAGGATCCTGGTTTCATTTCAAGGCAACTCCGGAGTATTCTCCGGAATAATGCCTGTCTATTAAGGTCCCTGCTGAAAACCATCGTCTTTGCAGGGAAGACTTAACAATTCACTTTCTTTTTTGAAAGACATGTCAGTTCTCTTCTGTTGAGCCCAGGAAATGAGCAGTCACTTTTCTCCCTCCCTGAATGCTCCGAGATAGTCTAGGGACGGGAATTCTGGGATTCTGAATGCAAAATAGGAGATGAAGAGACAATGTGAGGACAGTCAGTCCTTATATCTCTCCTGCCCCTTCTGTTCTCTCAAGCACTCTTGGTTTGTTTGGGCTAGGCGGGACACACCTACTTGAGTTCAAAGCAAATAAAGAAACCATATTTGGTGCCAGGGATCACACTTCGGACAGTCCCTCACAGAGCCAGTTTTATGGTCTCTAAAATAACAATTATTTTGTTCGTTTAATGTCATGATTGCTAACCTCCAGTCCCAAGTTCAGTGTAGAAAGGTGCAGAAAGTTTGGAATCCACTTTTTTTTTTTTCTTTGGTTCACATCCAGCAGAGCTCAGGGGTTACTCCTGGTTTTATGCTCAGAAATCACTCCTGGCAGGCTCAGGGGACCATATGGGATGCCTGGATTCGAAACATCGATCTTCTGCATGTAAGGCAAATGCCTTACCTCCATGCTATCTCTCCGGCGCCAACTGTAGTATTTTTTTTTTTAACTTCAGGGCTTTAGGCTTCTGTGAAGACCAGATATTAGTCTACAAGTGTAAAAAGGCTTCACAGAAAGCTGACTTAGAGGACTCTGGAGTGGAGATAGGCTCAATTCTGAAGTATTTCACCTGAGAAATGACTTTAAACAAATAGACATTTTGTCTTTGTTTTGTTTTGTTTTGTTTGGGCCACACCTGGTGATGCTCAGGGGTTACTTCTAGCTATGCACTCAGTGCTCAGAAATCGCTCCTGGATAGGGGACCATATGGGACACTGGGTGATGGTCCGTCCTAGGTTAGTGCATGCAAGGCAAATGCCCTACCAAATGCCACCGCTCCGGCCCCGACATGTTGTCTTTTATGAAAATAATGTGGCATGGTGAGCATTATAACAGAAAATAGACCCAGAATTCCATAATGAAGTCACTTATGAGTGATTTCAGACAAGTTTTGTGTCCTCACCCAGGAATGGACAGTCACTGCAATCCAACAACAGGAGCTAGAGTTGCTTTCCAGTGACTCATCACTGGAACCAAAACCCAAATCCTTGTTCTCGCTGCACCCAAGTATGGTTCTTTCATTGTACCATGTAATGTGGCAAGGGAAATGTTTCGCAATGAGAAATTGAGTTGCCACTGCTTTATAGAAGTCCCCCTGCAGAGAAGGAAGACATTTCCTTTTAGTCAATAAAGTCAACATGGGGGGCCAGAGAGATAGCATGGAGGTAAGGCATTTGCCTTGCTTGCAGAGGGACATTGGTTCAAATCCTGGCATCCCATACGGTCCCCTGAGCCTTCCAGAAGTGATTTCTGAGCGTAGAACTAGGAGTAACCCCTGAGCACTGCTGGATGTGACCCCAAAAAACCAAAAATATGAAATAAAAATAAATAATTAATAAAAATAAATAATAAAATAAAAATAAAAGTCAACATGACGAGAGGGGTAAGAACCTTAGTAGGAACCATGGCCATGCCTGCCATAAGAAATAAAACAAGTCGCATATAAGCTAAAAACATTTACAACTTGTAATTTTATTATACGCTTCATTAAACTAGGCTAAGTCTAGTAGGGTTCACTTTTTTGAAAGTAATGAGAACAGTTCTTTTTGTGTGTGTGTGTGTGTGTGTGTGTGTGTGTGTGTTTGGGGGGGGTCACACCCGGCAGTGCTCAGGGGTTACTCCTAGCTCCATGCTCAGAAATTGCGGGGCACCGGGATTCGAACTGATGACCTTTTGCATGAAAGGCAAACGCCTTACCTCCACGCTATCTCTTGGGCCCCAGAACAGTTCTTTAATAGTTTTCAAAAACATGAAAAGTTGTCATTCATCAGAAAACATTCTTGACTGAGGATGAGGAAATATAATCAAGAATTTTATTTGTCAGTGTTTCCTGTCTCTTAAAAGACTCTTAATTTTGCAAAATGTGAATGTTAAATCTCTAGCAAAAACTCCTTTGGACAGGTGAAGTTCTCAGTGTATTTTATTTTTCCACTGTCTGACCAGCACAAGGGACTTCACCATTAAACTTACTAACAATGAAAAGTGAAGCAGTGATTTTTTTCTCTATGAGAAATATTTTCTTTTTGTTTTGTTTTGTTTTTTTTTGTTTGTTTTTGTTTTTTTTTTTTTGTTTTGTTTTTGGGCCACACCCGGTCGTGCTCAGGTGTTACTCCTGGATATCTGCTCGGAAATAGCTCCTGGCAGGCACCGGGGACCATATGGAACACCGGGATTCGAACCAACCACTTTTGGTCCTGGATCGGCTACTTGCAAGGCAAACGCCGTTGTGCTAACTCTCCGGGCCCGAGAAATATTTTCAAATAAGATTTTTGAGTTTTCTGGGCAAGAGGGAAAGAGAAACTATTATGCTGAGTGAAATGAATCAGAGGGAGAGAGATAGACTCAGAATAGTCTCACTATCTGTGGAATTTAAGAAAAGCAAAAGACAGTATATACAGTCATAATATCCAGAGACAATAGAGATGAGGGTGGAAAGTCTAGCCCATGATATAAAGCTTATCACAAAGATGGGTGAATGCAGTTAGAAAAATAACTACACCAAAAGCTATCATGACAATGGTAGTGAGTGAGAGAAATGGAATGCTTATCTCAAATACCAGCAGGGGTTGTGTGATGTTGGTGGCAGGAACTGGTTGCACTGGTGAAGGGGTGGTGGTGTACATTTTATGACTGAAACCTAATTATAAATATATTTATAAACATGGTGCTTAAATAAAGATATTATTTTAAAAAAAGGAAAAGCAGAAGTTATCATCAAAACAAAGCACAAAGCCCTACTTACCCTCTCCATTTCCTACCATCCTCTCCTTCCTAGGTATTTTTACTTGATAATGAAAAGCTATACTATTATATCCTTCTTCCTCATGAGACATGGAGTAATATAGATCTCGTTGGTTTAAGATTGCCATAATATGTGCCCCCTGGGAGAAGATACTATTTTCAATTCAGAAAGTTAGCAGAATGTGAAATCATTTCTGATTACTGCTCTATTTCATCCAAGTTCAATTAGTACAGGATATTGTATTTGCGAATTACCTGCCATCTGAGGCTTCCTGGTATGTTTATAATGGCAAATGAAATATAGACTAAGCATGTTTTATAATATATATATAACTATTATGCGATGCACAATGATTGCGTAGGCATATTAGCAGGAGAAGAATGACCTGCATATACCTATTTCACACAAACAATTCCTTTGGCTATGTTATTAATTACCTACTTCACAGAAGTCAGAAGTGAGAAGACAGACAATAGCCATTGAGATTCCCAACATTATATGAAAATAATTAGACTTAAATTAGACTTGGAGATCAAGACTACATATTTCATTAAGATAATTAGGATATATTCATTAGGATAATTCATTAAGAAATTGAAATAATTAGACAATTGATTATTGCAACTGATTCCTATATGACCCTGAAATTTCAAATAATATCTTTTAAGGTAATTGTTAGAATAAAGTCAAGTTTTAAACTTTTCTTATTGCTACTGCTCGCATGTAAGTCATAAAATATCTTCTATCAAAATTTGATTTTTTCTCCTAGAAATTAGAATATCAAAATATGAAATAATTAGATTTAATTCTCAGAGCATAAATTTGTGGTTAAGCAACACTGAAAACCAATATTAGATTGATGCTTTATCACAAGTTATTCCACATAATATTGAATGCCATAAGCCATATTTGACATTCATATGCATGCAGTTAGCATTGCTTATGTGAGGAATAGTAGGACATTAGTCCTAGGGGGGGAAAAAAAACAAAAAAAATTAAAAAAGAAATAAAATTTCTTCAATATTTTAAAAGCTATATTTAACCTAAAGAAAAAATACTTATATAGATACTCTAGTTTTATTTTATATTTTGAACTGAATTAAATAATAAATAATAAATGCAGTCCCTTTCTTATACAGGCAGATGAAAAAGGAGAGAAATATAAAACTACCTATAAAGATAAATTTATGATAAATATTAAAGAAATACTAGGTTTGATAGAGAGTCAAAATATCTGGAGCTTAGCCATGAAAGATAAAGGAGGCTGAAAGCTAACCCTGGGAAATGAATTTCAGCCTCATGAGAAAGAAAACTTTCTTTCACTCAGAGCAGAGGCCACTGTTAATATGTGAAAACAATCACTTTTATTCTATCATTTCTTGGAATAAATCCAATAGTAGGGAAGAATGAAACCTTCTATTCTTAATGTAACATCTTTATTTTCTAGTGCGCACATTCCATTTCTTCTCCTGGAGGGTTTATTTTTTTAAGTTAAAATGGTTATTTCCTTTCTTTGACTTTCCTCCATTTTAATGTAAAAATGAAACTGAAATGTGAATAGTTTTGTTCTGCTCTTCTGATAATGCATCAAAAAATATCTTGGGACTAGAGTTTCAAGGTTGCAGTATTGAAACACCATTATATTTTTTTTTCCTAATGCAGGATAATAGTCTATTTTCAAGAAAAATATTGAACTGAATAGTAATTCTTATTATTTAATATCCCAAAATTAAGATATCAACTTCTAATTTTTATGAGATTATATGTATTTAAGCTAGTCAAATTTTTTCTCACTTATCAAAGAAAAAAACATATCATTAGGCTTTAGACCCTGTGATATTTTTTCCCCCTGCTTGACAAAAATTGCAAGGTGAATAATAAACAATGTGATAAGAATTTTTAAAATGTTGATAAATGTGTGATCTGAGCTGTGTTTGTTTGACTTTTTTTTTAAGGGAAAGGTAGATATTCTTTTTAAAGTCACTTTATATCTTAATTCTAATGCTCAACATTAGAAGAAGTTAAAGTTAAGGAATAAAAGAAGTAAATTCCAAAACTCTTTTCCAACATGACAGAAATTGCTATTTTAGTCAGAAAACTTAGTGTGCCTGGAATCCCAAGAGACAAAGAGCACAGTAGGTAAAGCACTTGCTTTGCGTACAGCATACCTCAGTTTGATCCCCTGCACTCATTTGACTACCCGAGCCCCATCAGGAATGGATCCTGAGTTCAGTGTTAAGATTAAACTCTGAGCATAATTAACTGTAGCCCCAAAACCAAAAAAAAAGAAAAGATTTTGTATGTTCCATGCTTGGTGGGGAAGTACCTACCTTGAGGTTGGTTAGCCCTGGGTCCAGTGGCAGAAACCTAAAGCAAAACCTAACAACAACATGCAAATAAACAGAATTAACAGCATTATAAACACCTTACTTAGAGGTCTTCTTGGTCAGAAATGTTGCTCAAAGGCATCTGGGATGTGCCTTGCATATGGCTATTGCCCCAGTTGCCATAGGGTACAAGGCACTACTCCCTAAGAAACAACCCAAAGTGTTGACAACGTTTTTCTGTGCTCATCAAAGTTTGTCCTATGTGAAACACAGCACTGTTACTTGTCATCATTCCTGGAAACATAGGCTAAGGGAATAACAAGACATACCAGTGGTTCTAATCAATGATGATCACATTAAAGAAATCTTCATAGAAAGTTAGAAAAGTAGTGAAGGGGGCCCAGGAGATAGCATGGAGGTAAGGCGTTTGCCTTTCATGCAAAAGGTCATCGGTTTGAATCCCGGTGCCCCATATGGTCCCTGTGCCTGCCAGGAGCAATTTCTGAGCATGGAGCCAGGAGTAACTCCTGAGCACTTCCGGGTGTGACCCCCCCCCAAAAAAAAAGAAAAGTAGTGAAGGGGAAAAGAGGTAGTCAGATTATAGATTAAGGGTCCAAAAATTGCTCGACCCTGTACTATTTTGGATTGGTAGTAGGTAGGACGAACAGGTGTCAAGAATGGAATGAGGACAGAACACTTATACTTCAAAATTGGTTTTTCCTTCACATTCAAATATGAATAAAGTAGAAAAAGATGAAGAAATGCAGATTGCCGCCACGACGATTAGTCATTGTAGAAAATCATCATTGGTGACATCCTTCATGGTGCTGCTGGGAGGGTTTCCATGAAGTCAAGAGGTCACTGTCACATTATTAATATTTCTATGACTAATGCAGTTAGGAAAAATAGATGAAAAATCACCAAAGTATATCAGAGGATTATAAACCAATTGATTGGGGCCCGGGAAATAGCATGGAGGTAAGACGTTTGCCTTTCATGCAAAAGGTCATCGGTTCGAATCCCGGTGCCCCATATGGTCCCCCGTGCCTGCCAGGAGCAATTTCTGAGCATGGAGCCAGGAGTAAGCCCTGAGCACTGCCGGGTGTGACTCCCCCCAAAAAAAACCAAAAAAAAAATAACCAAATAAAAAATAAAAAAATAAACCAATTGATTGTAAAATACTCCTCTGAAAGAACTAGGACTCAAATTTGAGATAATATAAAGGATGGGGGAAGAGGTAGCTATGTGCACTGTTGTAGAATAGTCCACAGAATGAGAGGAAATATTGATGTCTAGAAGAGTGATGTGGAATAAAATCCCATTTTTGTGTCTCACTCTATGTGTCTGCGTGTCCTTTGGCAGTGTCTGATGATTCATAGAAGTGGGCTATTCTTCGCCTTCTCACCTTTGGTGAGGGGATGGGAACTACACACCGTGAGCAGAGTTTAGATTCTATATTATATCATATTTCTTTATCTAAACATTAGCCAAAGCATGCATAATTTATCTCCTTAAAGAGTTTAAATAAAATTTTGTGAAAAAATTTAATATCTTGGCATTTGGTATTAATTTTATATCTTTACAACTTTGACATCTTTACCACAAATTAGCTCCGTTCTATTTGCACTCTCCTTCCTACTACATTTTTGGTTATAATATTTTAGATTATGTGAAACTCTATTTTTAACTTTATTTTTAATATTTTGGTTACTGTAGTTTAAAATTGGTAGCGAATCTTTTATCTCCTATTCTCTAGGCAAGACCAAGGGATAATCCAGTAACAAATAATGTATCATAAAATTGTTACTTGTGAGAGACATTATTGCAATTTTTTATTGTAATATACTTGTTAAAAAAATTTGGAGTTGAGTTCTGCTGACAGATTTGGAATTACAAATATCCTTCTAAAGATTAGTACGGCCATTATGAATATCTAATAAAATAGCTGATTTGTTTTTACCTTTAAGCTATGCAAAACTTGATATAGAACATGAATTTTGAAAGCTATGACCTTTTCATTTATTTTGAGACAGTAATTGGGGACTATATGAATTGCTCAAAGAAATATTTTTTTGCTTTTCTTAAAAACTTACATATTTGGGGCCAGAGCAGTAGCACAGGTGGTAGGGCCTCTATCTTGCACATGCTAACCTAGGGCAGAGCGTGGTTTGATCCCCTGGCATCCCATATAGTCCCCCAAGCCAGGGGTGATTTCTGAGCGCATAGCCAGGAATAATCCCTGAGCGTCCCCAGGTATAGCCTCCCCCAAATATATATATATACATACATACATACATATATGCATATATATGGCATATACATATGTATGTATATATATATATATATATCTTTGGGTTTTGCAGTTGCATCAGTAGTGTTCAGGGCTTCCGACTCTTCACTCAGCGATCATTTCTGGCAGAGTTTAGGGGACTATATGTAGTGCTAGGCACAAATACAGGTCTGCTGCATGCAAGCTAAGCACCCTCTCTCTGGTACTACTGCTCAGACCTATAGAAATTTCTTTTTGATGAGATCAAGAAGCATAGATGATCATAAGTCAAATCCCTGAAATCAAATGAATAATCAGAGATTTGCTATTAATGTTTACATGGGTGTATTTCTCAATGATGAAGAAAAAAAAGTAGCCTCCATTAGAAACTATTTGAGTCTTTTTTAGCAGAAATAATCCAGATTGTTTGAACTCTATTGAGGATTTTCCGTGTGATACTTTTGAGTTTTTTTCGTGGCCTCATGTGGTTCTTTTATTTTATTTAGACAGACAAAGGGGATAATGCTTCCAGATCAGTTTATTTTGAATTCATCAACCTGTGACAGATAAATTTTTATATTGGTTACATAGATGAACTGAGGTTCAGTGAGGGAGATTTTAGTATTGCTAAAGACGACGAATCATGGTGATGGAAAGCTTTGTAATTAAGGTGCTGTTCCTTTCTTCAATTTACTCTGATTTTCAAGGCTACTAATATGTATGTCAATGCCATTAAATAGAGAACCTAAGTTCAAATAATTTCCAGTAAATGAGAAATGTTGTTACCATAATGATAATTGGTATCTTGGGCTCGAAAACAACAAATTATTCTCCATTGAATTTGGCTTCCCTAACCTCTCATTGATTCTTACTATGTTTTCATTTTTCTGGGATACAGATTCAGTCATTTAAGTAAGCACTAGGTCAGGAAGGTTTTATTTTGGCGGCTCTTCTTTTGAGTTTGTTTATAATAGTGACAGAGTTGATATGCCTGAGCTGATAGATTATTATTATTTTTATTATTATTAATTTTACTTGCATATGCTGTTGAAAACTTTTTAATACATAAATTTATGAACTAATTATTGAATGCTAACTGGAAATTCTTTAAAAGTTTCATACTAATAATAGATCTGACAGCTTTTAAAAAAATATTCCTTGTTGGTTTCTAAGCTTGAATCCAGGAGAGGACTGCATTGTAGGAGAGATGACTACATACTCGTCCACTCATTATTTTTTCAGTCTCTGATTTGAATAAGAGACATGAATTCATGGAATCGCATCTGGCAACTGTTTCAAAATCATTCTCCTTTGTATGATAGGACCTAAAAATGAAAATGGAATTCTTTGTAAACCTAAAACCTCACTCATTTGTTTTATCTTTGTTATTTTAACTACAAGCCTTAAAGAACACTCTTAAGAAGCCTGTTTCTAAAACTGCAAGTGTTCTTAACTGTCTGCTTTGGTACTGCCCAATTTAAACGGACTTCTTTTCTCAAATAAAAGTTTAAATGTTTTTATTTGGGCGGGGGGAGACACAAACCCATTATCCCCTTAAAATCTCTCTTAGAGAAAGCTCATTGTACTAGCGCTCCCTATAAAAAGAGATGGCAGATTCTTTTACCCGTTTCCCACAATAGAGTAGCTGGCACACCTCTTCACCTCTGAAGCTGCAGAGCCATCAATGGGACATTGGCAAAGGCAGGAGGCAGAAGGTAAGGCTTGCAAGCATTTGGCTAACAAGGAGAAATTTCCCGCCCGTCGTACTTTATTGTTCATATTGGAAAGATGCAGAGGGTGGCTCCACCCTTTCTCTCCTTTTCTCCATTCTATTGCCCCCTGACTCCTGTGTCACAAGATCCTTAGCACTCTTAGGCTTAGGTTGGCCAACTGCAAGCGGGGTCAGTCTCCTTGTTCTGATGACTTGGTCAGCCTCTAGGTTTGCGGGATCTTGTGTTTTGTTTCTTGTGTGGGGACTTCTCTGTGAACATCGACATATTATCCTGACTAAAATCTGAAAGGCTTTTTCGTGTGACCACTTAGTTCTTTTCTCAAATGTTGGCCCAATTGATATTCAGAGTCTGTAATATTTAAAAAGTGTCAATATAGAGAAACACAGCTTTAAATCTGGAACACAGGCGTCTCTTGTTTGCCTTTTAGCTGAAGCTCTTTTCCTCTATTACAATTAAACGGAACAAATTAAGGACTTTGTACTTGGATAGCTCGGACTGTCTCAATATCATTGAGGTTACAACTTAATTCTCAGTGGAATTAAGGACAAGTGAAGACACATCACAAACTAAGTCTTTTGTAAGAGTATATATATATATATATATATATATATATATATATATATATATATATACTCAAAACAATTCAAGATACCTGTATCTTTTTATTAATTCCAGAAACTTCTCTATTCATCTCAAAAGGCTTGCAGACACTGTGAAAGGTTTATGCTTAGGAAGTAACAGGTCTCTGAGGAGAGGAATGGGCAACGTTTGTGCTCTGAGAAATATATATTCTACCAAGTCTGCTCTGCGAGCCCAGAAATAGGCTCAGGGAAGAAGTTCTTACCAGACAAAAATGAAGCAGTTATTTGGAAAATGTTTAAATACAAATTCTCAAACTATTCTCTATGAATATAAGTCTAAGTCTTCACAATTATTAATTTTACAATTAAGAACCTAATCTTAATTTACTCTAATGAATGGAAGCATAATTGAGGTCCAACTATTCCTTAATGAATTAGTGGATTTTGCTTTTACCATAAGTTTTGTCTTACTCGGTAAAACCTTTGAAACAAAGCTATTTCATTCCTGCGGCATTATGTACATGTATAAATGTGTAAAAACTCTATTTTTCTAGCTAATGTCCAAAAGCTTTCATGTAGATCCAGTGGACTTTCAGCATCGAGGAAGCTACTCTAGGTGCTTTTCAGGTTGATGTGATGGTCAGGTTGGCCAAAGAGGATCAACCCAGGATCCTGGCGTCTCTGGGTTTCTGGGGGACTCTGAAGTTTGTTGGTCTTGGGTAGGTCTAAATCTGAGGGTACAAGTGTGCTCCAGGATACTGAGTGGCTTTTCTTTGTTTCCCAATGGCCACTGATGGTGGGGACTATGGGAGGGGAAGAGATCCTGCCATGGTTGGGGTCTCCTTCCCTTGTGGCCCCCATTCTGTACTACCTCAGTACAAGTTTATCTGCCTAACTGAGCATCGACTTCTTAGCTTCATGAAAGCAACCTTGTATTTATAGTTATTGATATTAATACTTTTATCCTGGAAGATAATATTTTCATTCTCTTTAGACTTACTAAAGGTCAAGGCAGCTGAGATTATACATTGCAGAAATTATCAGCATGAAAGATAGCTAACTATTTGGAAAAAAAAGATTCATGAACGTTTCACGAGTAGCCTAAACTTCATTCTTAAATATGTAATACTTGTAATTACACATATAATATAAAATTATATTCCATGCTTACATAAAAATTATATTACTTTAGATAATTGTAGTATAAAATTAATAAATAAAATCTTAACAATGATTAGGGTTTGTGATATGCCGACTTAGAGTTTTTAAAATCTTTTTTATTGGTGACTTGAGATCTGAAATTAAATCGATAACAGTTAAATAAGAAATAGCTGTTCACTCTTAACATAATTTCTAGTTAAAGAAAACACTGACATATTAATGACAGTTTCTACAAATTCAGAACATTCTTCTTTTGCAGAAGAACCAAAATAATTTTGGTCTGTTGTTATACATGCTACTATGTCATTCTGAATATGTCCAGTGTGTAAGAATATACTTAGAGAGTATTTATAAATTTGTTGATTTAAAGATTGCTTGTATAGCACATACCATAATAGCTTACTTATTTATTCTCACTACAGATTAAGGAATCTAAAGTTTAAAAATTCTAATCAGTGAAATTAAGATTA
>PVKC010002872.1:0-41173 GCA_004027635.1 Crocidura indochinensis
ATATATATATATATTGAACTAAATATATTGAACCACATTAAAATGACGTGAGGAGAGGAGGGAAAAGTAAATGTTTGAAAGAAACAGAGATTACTCCAGAGTAGAAATAAACATGCGAAGAAACATAGAGACATAGGCAGACGAGATATGTGTTAAAAGAGAAAAAGCTTGAAAGTAAGCCATTATATATATTTTTAAAGTAATATCCTATTTGGAAAATGTAAATTATCATGGCAGTATTAGTGGAGACAAATGAGAGAGTCATACATTTGCTATTATTAGAAAAGTGCAAAATTACTGAATGCTGTACAAATTTTCTTGGGATGAAAAATCTAGCATTACTACCTACTGAATGGATTAGAGACTAGAGAGGAAGCAAAATGGGTAGTGCAAGTGCCTGGCATGTTTAATTGAGGACCTAAATTTAATCTAAAGCATGTCATAGTCCCATGTGCACCAAGTATAATCCTGGTAAAGAGTCAAAATTCTATGGAAGGAAACATGAAAAATTCCATTTGTTAAATTTAGAAAAGGGTCACAATAGAAATAAAGAAGAGGCAGATACAGTGGAGATAGTCAAAAACTCATACTGTTGGCTGTTCCCAACTTTTAGACTGTATTAATCATTACCAAACACTATACAAGACTAGTCTAAATGGACATTTCACACAAAGAACTTTTAGGTTGTGGACAAAATATATGAGAGTAGTAGGATTAAAAATAAAAAAAGCAAGTTATATGATTTTGCTGTATTGCTAGTTTCACTCTAAGCAAACTATCGGGAGCATCTAAATAGGAAAGACTGACATAAAATTGATGCAGATCTATTGAGAACAATATATTCAAGGCTTGATAGTCAATATGTGCATGTTAGTTTCTGCCCTGAGGTTAAATTTGCCGGCATTAACTTACAAAATGGGTTTATTTGGAGAGAGCCTAGTTTTTCTTGAAAGATTATTTTAAATTTGGTTTTTAATTAGTCACATGTTATCTGCTTTCAGAAGACAGATGGTAATGAAAGAATTTCCTCTTTTAGTAATCATAGACTAAAGAGAGAGGTCATATTGTTAGCTATATGGTCTTAATTCAATTGCTCTTATTGCTGGAGGCAATAGAACTTCAGATTGATAAAGACTTAAAAAAAAAGCTATAAAGGGGTTTCTAGTGAAACCTCCAACAGAATTTGGCTCACCTCTGTATGTGGGTGGCTGTTTAAATGAGAACAACCAAACAGACCACGGTGCATTTAAATCATGAGGTGCTCCTAGCACCGTTTATGGGAATTCTTAATACCTTGCAATAAATAGGGAGATATTGTCATAACTTGGAGAATGATCAGAGAGTTGCCAATCAAAAAAAGGAGTTTATGGGACTGGAGAGATAGCATGGAGGTAAGGCGTTTGCCTTTCATGCAGAAGGTCATTGGTTTAAATCCCAGCATCCCATATGGTCCCCTGAGCATGCCAGGAGCAATTTCTGAGCATGAAGCCAGGAATAACCCCTGAGCACTGCCGGGTGTGACCCAAAACCAAAAAAAAAAAAGGAGTTTATCATAAATCAGCATTCGCTTCTTGTGGTAAAGAAAATAGTGAGGACTATTTATTTTGTATGTGTCACAAAGTTAGAAGTACATATATTATTTTTTTTCTATTTTACTCACTTCTTTTTTATTCACTCTAAAGGATGTAGTCCTTGCTTTTAAAATAGCTTCTGTATGCTTGCTTTGGCAGTTCATGCACTAGAACTATCTTCTGAAGCTTTTTTAATGTCACTTTCACTACAGACTAAGCATGGTTTAGCTAATCCTTTCTATAGAAAATAAGCTGATGATATCCATGATATGCAGTTACAAACTTTCAGATAGAATCTTAATTTTGAAGCATCGCTATGTATATATTTCTTAATTTTTATTGTGACCAAAGTGAATTACATATATTTCATACTAATATTTAAGGTACATAGTGACAATGAATGAGGGGAATTCTCACCACCAGTGTTGTCCTCCCTTCACCCCTGTTTCCAGCATACATCACCAATCTCCCTCCTTTACCCCCAAGAATACTAGTGTAACTGATCCCCACTTTACAGCTTGTTTTAGATTAGGTATTGATTCTATTATCAATGACTTTGGGTTTGGTGTTCAAGTTTGATCATTTTTTATTTCCAATACACATTCATATGATTGATACTGGTATCAACCTTTCCATCCCTTAATTTATGAGGCTGAATGATTCAAATTATGTGATTCTGTTGAAGATAAAAGGAAACGAAAAAGAAAAGAAAAAAATTGGTAGCAACTACCAAAAAAAAAGGGAAAAATGCACCCAGCAACAAAAAAATTATCAAAGAATAACCACAAGAGTAAAAAAAAACAAACTGGAAGGAAAAAGAGAAGGAAAATAAAAACAAAAATAAATAAAACAAAACAAAACAAAACAAAAAAGAAGAAATGCTGGTGTTGTAGGGTTTGGTGCTTCCCTACCTTTTTTTCCTGCATAGGTAATGTAAGTATTGGGGAAGAAAGGAAATTCCCTTGACCTAAGAGATTCAGGTTTTCTCCGCCCTTGAAGCATACCATCATGGGAATAACTACTGGCTCCATACATGCTCATTACCACATCCCAAGGGGTTTTTCATGGTGTCAGAAAACTTTCCTCTCAGTTGTGTATGAAAAAAAACAGACCACTATAGGTAGAGATCTTGGTTTTACTCAGATCATAGGTCAAGGCCTAGGATAAAGTATTTATAGTTCTAGAAGTTCTATTCCATCACTGTTGTTGTGTTCAGTCTTCGTTTTTGCTCAGATCCTAAGCCTACGCCTAGGATATTATGGTTCCAAAAGTTCTGCTCAGTCTCTGTTATCAAAGTTGGGCCTCTGTAATTAGAGATCTTGATTTTTGAATGAGTCTTAGGATACAGCCTGTGGTAGTGTTGTCCTTATTGGTCCCAAGGTAAGTTCTGCCCAGTCATGATTTTTCAAAAACAGCTTTCTATAGTTAGCGCTCTTGGTTTTTGCACAGATCAAAGGACAATACATCTTCTGATTTCCACTTACTATTAGGTGATGTGATAGGACAACCTGATCTTAGATCAAGTTGTCATTTCTTGTTGTTGGATGTCATATCAGAACTGGTGCAAGTTGGAGCCAGAGCCGTGTTAGAAATTTCCCAGCGGGAGATAGCATGGAGGTAAGGCGTTTGCCTTTCATGCAAAAGGTCATCGGTTCGAATCCCGGTGCCCCATATGGTCCTCCGTGCCTGCCAGGAGCAATTTCTGAGCATGGAGCCAGGAGTAAACCCTGAGCACTGCCGGGTGTGACACCCCCCCAAAAAAAAAGAAATTTCCCAGTGGAGTTTGGTTTCTGGTGTTGTTGCAGGAAGCTGTGTCACTTCTACATCTGGGATCTAGGCTTCGGGTTGGACTAATACTGTTCAATGTCATGGACACATGTTCAGGATAGGAGGTACCCTGTGTTATAAAAAGTGTGAGTTCTTATCCCTAGAAGATAAGAGCTTGTTTCTGTGTCTGTTTCCCCTTTTTTACTGTACCTATACAAAAGTGAATGGTGTCATATTGTATTGCTGGTGCTATTCTGGATAAGGTTAACAGGCTACACAATCTCTGTGGTCTGTTTTTGGCCGGAACTTTTATCCTAGGGCCGAGTGATCGGCAACCTTCTTTTCCAACTGAGCCAAATCGTGCCAAAACCACGATTGAAATTTATTTTGAGAACCACATATTTTTGTTTTGTTTTGTTTGTTTGTTTGTTTTTGGCAGTACTCAGGGGCTACTCCTGGCTGTATGCTCAGAAATCGCTCCTGGCAGGCTCAGGGGACTATATGGGATGCTGGGATTCGAACCACTGACCTTCTGCATGAGAGGCAAATGCCTTACCTCCATGCTCTCTCTCCGGCCCTGAAAAACCACAATTTTAAAACTGAAAATACATAAGATGGTACACTGTTTTTAGTTTCAATAAGTTTTTATTGAGAATATTCCGCATGCAAGTATCCACATAGGTCGGGAGGATACAAATAACACAACTAATAAAACAAAAACTTTAGAATGATATTATTTATCTATAACATTAAATTCCATAAAATTTGCCTTACAATGTAGAGAAAATTACATAATGACAATGATTGACAAAGTCACAAACAATAATGTGAACATTGACCTTGCATTTCCTTGGAAAGTTTGAGTAAGTCAGGTTTGTATGTTGTTGTTTTTAATTGTAGGCACGATTCCAGGTTCTCATCGGTGAGACTATTTCTCAATTTACTCTTGACAAGATTCATGCTTGAAAATGATTGTTTGCATAAATATGTAGAGCTGAACAAGGAAAGAACAACAAACACTAGCTTTTTTAGTTGATTATATGAGTCAAGAATACTATTCCAGGTGTTAAAAATCAGCATATCTTCCTTCTCCAGGTCTTTCAAAGCAGACCACTTGTGCTGTGAACTAAGTTCACATTTCTGTTTCTCCAATCTTTCTAAATTAGCACAAAGACATTCAAATTTCGAGCTCCACAGTACTTTGTTTTTTAAATCCAGAAATTGCATTTCAAAGTTGCCAATGTTGATATTAAAGGGTGAAAAATTTAATTCCTTTAAAGTGACATTCAGAGGTTTTTAACAAAGGCCAACATCTCTTTGCTGTTTCTGAAATCCTGAAACCTCTTGAGAAAAGCTTCCCTCATATTTAAAAGTGCTGTTTTAAAATAGGTAATGTCAATATCAGAATTATTTTCTTGGTGATGTTTCAATAGGCTTGGAAGCTGAATCAAAGTTTCTCTGTCAAAATCTTGAGCAAAAACAGATCATTTGTTTTCAAATGAAATAACTTCTTACATCAAAAAGTGTGTTTCCTTTCCCCTGTAGTTTATGATTAAGCTGATTTAGATGTGAAGTAACATCCACCATAATATACAGTTTTTGAATCCAATGATCATTTGTTAATTCTGATAGTGAAAACCCTTCTCGAGAAAAAAATACTTTGATTTCTGATAATAAGGAAGTAAAACACTTCAAAACATTTCCTCTTGATAACCAAAATGTGCTGAAAATTTGAAACCCTACAGTATGGAGATGAAACAGGTAAAATAAATAAAACTTTTTAACAATTTTAAAACCAAGAACAGTGTTCCAGAGAAAAGTAGTGATTTCACTAAAAGAAAAAAAAATCTATTCACACTTTAGTGTGTGCTGCAAGGAACCAAACTAAAATACACACAAAAACATAAACGGCTCTTTGTTAAAGTCATATAATATCATATCATGAAGAAATTATGATAGAGTGCCTGAAACATTTTAAAAATAATTTTTTATTTAAGCATATTTGTTACAAAATTATTCATACTTGTGTTTCAATCATAGAATGTACAACAGCCTTCACCAGTGTACTTTCCCCACCACCAATGTCCTTGTTTCCTTCCCCTTCACCCTCCTCTGCCTATGTCAGGGGCAGGCATTTTGCTTTTTTTCTATCTCTCTTTTCCTTTATGACACTGAGGTTTGCAAAATTTCCTTTATGACACCATAGTTTGCAATATTGTTAATTAAAGGGCACCATGCATGTCACTTATCCATTTTCAGCATCTAGTTCTTATCCAGAGTGATAAGTTCCAACTATCAATGTCAAAATGTATCTTTCTCAATTCTAACTGAACTCACCACTTTTTATGACAAGCTTCCTATTATGGACTAATCTTCCTGTCCCTCAACTTTATTTTCTCTAGATATTATTACCATATTGCCATTTATTATTCTTATATGCCACAAATTATGATTCTGTGACTACACCTCTCCTTCTGACTCATTTCAATCAGAATAATAATCTGATGTGTTGATGTATGTACAGATGATGCAGTGTGCATGGCTTAGTGTTTTTGTGTAGTCACAAGCAACAGAAGTTGCACACTCATACATTGTATCCATTCATAGTATGATAGACTAAATTCAAAAAAACTCCCTGCTGAACTAAACTATGTGACAGATGACACAATAAAGATAATTTGTGAATTTACAATTCACAATTGTAAACAAATCCAGGATATTCACCACCCTGGGTGAATGTATGGATGCCCACTACTAGCATCTTCTCCATGAAGAAGTGAAGTGGCTATTCTGAGGAAGGGTGCTCTCTTGCCTTGTTGGCAAGAGGAAAGAAGTAGAAATAGTGCAGTTCCTATGAGAGCAGAACTCTGATTTTGTACAGACCCAGTTGGACAAGGAATGGGTAGCTAAGCTTGTGTATTTGGCATACATTGTTCACTTTCTGTATGAACTTAGTATTTCTCTGCAGGTGAGATTCACAAATAGTTTTTATAGTGAGACATAAGATGGATGTGTTCAAAAAAGAATCAGATTCTGGGATAGCTGTGTCTGAGAAGGAAATATTGAAATGTTTACACTCTTGCAAAAAATTTCTGATTGGCACTTATATTATGCAGAAAGCCATAATCAATATGAAAAACAGCATTTAAGGGCATTAACTCACAACTTTAATCATGAGTACTTTGAACATGAGAATTCATGGAAAAGAAAACTCTGGGTTGAGAATCTCTTCATGGAAGATGCCCACTCTTGTGCAAATAAAATATGTGTTTTAAGATCACTCCAGGTACTATATTTCTAAACCCCACCCAACCTGATCTGAAGAAGCAGGGTAGTAGGAAAGAAATAATAAACCAAGCTAGCCAGTAAAGGATGATCATGGAGTCCATGGCCTTTTACCTTGTACTCTCTGCCTCCAGCCCGAAAAGCTAGAATACCTCTTTCTTAATTAAAACCAATTCCTGATACCAGGAGGCTTCAGGTCAGGAGAGAGAGACAAAAGTAAATATTCAGTGGTCTTTTACATATCAAAGGAAGAGGTGTAAGAAAGGATGATGTTGGGGAAACACCTTTGTTTGGGGTTGATACTGGGTATCATCATACATTCTTAAAGCCGGCTGCACATAGAAGAACCAAATTAAAAGTGTAAAGAGCCACATGTGGCTCGCAAGCCGCAGGTTGCTGACCACTGTACTAGGCAAGACTTTTTCTTGGTTTTTGTACCAAGCAGCACCAAAACTCATGAGGATAAAGAAAATATGTATGTGTGTATGTATGTATGTATGTATGTATGTATGTATGTATGTATGCATATACAAATAAATAAAACTGAGTTTAATAAAAAAAGGTAATTGAAGAAAACAAGTGATGGAGGAGACTACCTTTATAATTAGGAATACACATCTAAAGATCCATTATTATAAAGGTATTAATCATAGAAAGGCAATATAGGTCTCCCAATTAGGTTTTTTGAGATATTATTGTAGGGAGTGAAAACCAAAGCACTTTTTAAAATCACAGACCTTGGTCTTGAATTTGAGACATGATTTGTGGCATTATGGAATCATGTAGTGTCCTTGATCTGGGTTTTTTTTTCTGAAGCTGAATTTGGTATCATGCATCAGTCCACAATTTGATGGCGGTTAGAGGGGCACATAGCGTGAGTCAGCAGGCGTGTTGGTTGTAGTTTCTTGACGAGGTACGAGATGGGGCGAACTGAGAGGGTGTCTTTTCATTGTTGACCTGGGTGGTGCTTTGTTGGGGCAGGAGGTTGGTCTTGGTGCCTAACAAGTTAAAAACTGAGGGTAAAGAGGTTTAAATAAGGAAAGATAGGAGATCATGATTAGAAAATGATGGGGTGGGGCCGGGCGGTGGCGCTGGAGGCAAGGTGCCTGCGCTAACCTAGGTCGGACTGCGGTTCGATCCCCCGGTTCCCCATATGGTCCCCCGTGCCTGCCAGGAGCGACTTCTGAGCAAATAGCCAGGAGTAACCCCTGAGCATTACCGGGTGTGGCCCCCCAAAAAAAAAAAAAAAAAAGAAAATGATGGGGTATAAGAGATTCTGGAGTGGGAGAAGTGTAATACATAAGAGGGGCTACATACACTATATAGATGGATTGTTTATGATTTAGGCTTGGCAGTCAAAAGAAGACCACTGTATAGAAAATCATGCCCACAGATAGACAAAATTTAGAGATCTAGTCGAGTATTATCCTCCAAATCTAGGGCATTCCATTTCCTTTCCTAGGAACAATCTAAAATTAGGAACATTGTTGGATAATGGTTAAAAAGTATATTTGTTGGGCCAGCGAGATGGCGCTAGAGGTAAAATGTTTGCCTTGCAAGTGCTAGCCAAGGAAGGACCGCATTTCGATCCCCTGGCGTCCCATATGGTCCCCCCAAGCCAGGGGTAATTTCTGAGCACTTGGTCAGGAGTAGCCCCTGAACATCAAACTGGTGTGGCCCGAAAAAACAACAACAACAAAAAGTATATTTGTCAAGCAGGCGCTAATGCTTTAGTCCTTATTTTGAAAATAAGTACTAGTAAGAAAAGACAGCCCTGCAAGGGGGTCCACATCATAGCCTCATTTATGGCCATTGAAGGATATGACTTCTATCCTGCACCTCCCCCAGAGACCCAATTTCCAGGCCTTGCCCTGAAGGCCGGTATGGCGTGGGGGATCTCAATACCTACCCTGCACTAGTGTTCAGTACAAAGGGCCTTTTGGCTAGCTATCCTGCTCAGTGCCCCCCACATACCAGCTGTGGCATGTGGAGTCTACTGAGCCAAGCTCTAGCCTCTCCAGGTTGTGTATGCGTGCTCATCACTATATTTTTACTGTGGTTGTTATTTTGCTATTTCCCTTCCCTTATAGTGATAAATAATAAATAAATAATAAACATTATAGCAAAACTGGAGGAACCTGGCATACTAATAAAATAGACTGACATAAAGATATATTATGAGAATTCCAGCTGATATTCTCAGATATAAAAGCCAAAATTCTGGAGAGCAGAAAATAATACTAATATCTGCACAAATATATATAAATCAAAAATAACAATTAGAAATTGAAATTATAGTTCAAACTTTACAAACAGGTTACACTTCAAAATGCTAAGGTTGGATGATTTGGAATTAATTTTATAGTACATATTTTTTAAAAGAGACTCACATTATTAAAACTTTCTAGATCTACAATTATTATATATTAGAGTTTAGAATAGTATATTTTTGAATTAGTGTTCTCTTAAATATTATTCTTGGAAACATACATATATAATACAATAAATAAATGACATTAGATATCTATGGGAAAATATCTATTCTCTGATGTCTTTTATAATATCAAATACCACCAAAGCAAACAATTGACTTCAATCAGAAATTGAATAAAGAGCCCACATGTGTTTGCTATACATAATGGATGTTTTCTGTTTTTAACATTTGATGTATAAAGATAAGTTTTTAAATTCTGTAGTATATTATCAACCCATATAATTTGTTAACACCAATGCTGAATTGTTTATCATAATTCACACATGATGTGCCTTCAAAGAAAAGCATTTCAAATCATTATTTATCCTCATTTTTTGCATATTGCAATCACTAATAGTGGTCTGAATTTATGGTTAAGCTATCCATAAAGGTTTTCAATTGAAATCATTACTATTCTGAATAATAGGAAATAAAAATTGAAATGTAGGAATTACAGTAGCTCTAGATTTCATCTTGAGTCTGATATATTCATTACAGAACTACATATAACACAAAAATATTCTGATAAGTGTCCAAGAATATGCTTTTAAGACTGTAGGGTTTCTCTAGTTTTTATGGCAGTTCATGGAAATATAATCCAAGGTTTCGTTTTTATGGACAGGTAGATGTCACTTATATATCTTTGTCACTACTTTTTTTATTTATTTATTGGTTTTTGGGCCACACCCAGTGACACTCAGGGGTTACTCCTGGCTATGTGCTCAGAAGTCGCTCCTGGCATGGGGACGCCAGGGGATCGAACCGCGGTCCATCCTAGGTTAGTGCTGGCAAGGCAGATGCCTTATCTCTAGCGCCACTGTCATTGCTTTAAAGAAGCAAAGTGTGTTTGATAAGTAGGACTTGTGTCAAGAGGATGTGCAAAATACCCAAAACTCCACCACGAAAACTTTGTAATGTTGGTAACAAATATTTAATTACAGGGTATATTAGCTCTTGAATTCTGTCTGTATTTTTGTTTGAATTGAAGGATTAAAAGAGGTTCTAGACAATGATTGAAACTTGTAGTTTTCCTTTATCTTACTGCTTTAGCATGAAGAATGTGATAGTACCCCAATCTTAAAAGGACACTTGTGCTTATCCACAGTTAAAATATTTATGTCATAAAAGTAGACTTTTCTGTGAAAGGGAGAATTCTATTTCAATGAACCAAGCCATATTTTAGAGAACACTTTTTCTTGTTTTGTAAGTTTTATGGTTCCCCACCCCAAACTGGTTTTATAAATGTACTGCAATACAAGACAGAAAGAACCTGTGGTTTAATATTCATGTTATTTTTACATTATTGTTTTGTATCAACATTTTGTTGCCAATGTCACACAGAGCCTTGGGATCATTAAGCATACCATTTACACTTTTTTATCTGTAAAATAGCTTCTGTTTCCATGTGACTTTGGCAAAAAGATCCTTGGTAATTTGCTGTATTTTGTGCCAATGACATTTCAAAGCTGGATTCACATAAAGACCATTAAACATCGTTCATAAAATGAAGAAAAACGGATCCTCTAGTCTTTCTTTCTGTGCTGTATCTTGACTTCAGAGATGCCAACTTGGATGTCAGAACATGCAGCTGAATATTCGTCTATTAAAGAGTCTCCAACATGTGTTGAATTTGGCTGATTTAGTAAACACAATATGCTTAGAGTTAACATATTAAGTCCATTTGGTCCTGAACTACTGATATTTAATGTTGAAGATGCTGTCACATGTCAATTTCTAGCCCTGATTATAGAAATTTTCATCAGTCAATATTTTGAACTAACGTTTTCTACAGATTTTATTTTATTAGTTTATCCGTCATTGCATTTAATGCTTCTTTAGCCTAGAAATGCCAAAAGAACATATGGATAGTTCTGTGAGATATAATCACTTTTTTTCTCTTGCTACTAGATATGTGTTTTGGAACAGAAACATATTGTAGCTCTTGTTTTATAGTTTGCCATTAGTATTTGTTCTTAGGGTAACATCTATAAAAACTATCATTATCTAAGAAAGAATTTACACTTTGAAGTAAACCTTCAACTCTAGTTCCTATTCTCTAGCAACCAAAGAAGAGACATTAAGATGACCACAAAATATGACATAATGTGAAAAATTACAGTGAAAATCTTTACTATTAAAGTAATATTAAATAATATCATTTTATGTTGTCTAATTCTACTTTATGGATATGTGCTAACTTCATTGTGAGCTCCTTGAGGCAACACATTTATTATAATAAATAATAATTACTAGATGCAATGTGACATTATGTCCAAAACAAACTTACAGATAATCTTTCAAAGATAAAAATCATTGAATTTATGTATTAAAATAAAACTACTAATGATTACAAATCTGTAACTATTTAAAGTATAAATAAGAAAAATTTTATGCTTGTTCTTTAATTATACTAAATATAGAAAGTTGATAAGCATGTATAACATATTTTTGTTATTTTTTAGGATACATTCAGAGGTATTCAGGTTTTAGTCTGTATCTACACTAAAGGATCAATTTTGGCAGAGTTTAGGGGCATTTGGGATGCCCAGGATAAAATACAGAATGCATGCAAAACAGAACTTTACCTCCTGTTCTTTCAGGCCCCAAAAAGATTCAGTAAGATTTCAAGAGTTACAAAGGAAACAGTGCCCAGGATACAAGAGTCACCTACTAAGTGGGAGAAACTATTCACCCAATATCCATCAGATAAGGGGCTAATATCCAAAATATACAAGACACTGACAGAACATTACAAGAAAAAATATCTAACCCCATCAAAAAATGGGGAGAAGAAATGAACAGACACTTTGATAAAGAAGAAATTCAAATGGCCAAAAGACACATGAATAAATGCTCCACATCACTAATCATCAGGGAGATGCAAATGAAAACAACTATGAGGTACCATCTCATGCCACAGAGATTGGCACACATCACAAAGAATGTGAACAAGCAGTGTTGGCGGGGATGTGGAGATAAAGGAACTCTTAATCACTATTGGTGGGAATGCCACCTAGTCCAACCTTTATGGAAAGTGATATGGAGATTCCTCCAAAACCTGGAAATTGAGCTCCCATATGATCCAGCTATATAACTCCTAGGAATATATCCTAAGAACACAAAAATACAAATCAAAAATCCCTTCTTCACACCTATATTCATTGACACGCTATTTACAATAGCCAGATTTTGGAAATAATAAAGATGCCCATCAATAAATGAATGGCTAAAGAAACTGTGGTACATATACACAATGGAATATTTAGTAGCTGTCAAGAGAGATGAAGTCATGAAATTTTCCTGTACATGGATGTACGTTGAATCAATCATGCTGAGTGAAATAAGTCAGAGGGAGAGAGACAGACACAGAATAGTCTCACTCATCTATGGGTTTTAAGAAAAATAAAAGACATTTTTGTAATAATCCTCAGAGACAAAGAGAGGAGGGCTGGAAGGTCTAGCTCACAGCATGAAGTTCACCACAAAGAGTGGTAAGTGCAGTTAGAGAAATAACTACATTAATAACTATCATAACAATGTGAATTGAATGAGGAAAGTGGAAAGCCTGTATAGAGTACAGGTGGAGGTTGGGTGGGGAGGAAGAATATTTGGGATATTGGTGGTGGGAATGGTGCACTGGTGAAGGGGAGGTGTTCTTTAAATGATTGAAACCTAACTACAATCATATTGTAATCAAGGTGTTTAAATAGGGATATTAATAAAAAAAAAGATTTGAAGAGTTAGTGGTTTAATTTTCTATTATTATTGACATTTAAAAGTACCAAAAACAAAATTTATATTAAAATAATTTTAAACATTAACTTTAAAAACTATAATTTGTTATGATAAATTACTTAAAAGTCTTTTGTAACTCCTCAAACTTCTTATTTATTTAGAGATGAATGATATCACTAGCAAAATATACATTGAACTTAAAAATATGTTGTTCTTAGATAATCAGACATCTGTAAACAATATTTAAGTGATCAAAATAGGATCATGACTCCTGGATTCATGCTCTTACTTTGCATAGTTCTTCTTAGCACTGTAGGGATTAAACTTATAACCTTGAGTTCAGAGTAGCCTTTGAGTATTTCTGGGTGTTACACCAAAACAAAACAAACAAACAAAAAAAAAAACGAAAAGAAAAAAAAATGGTGACTGAAAACAACTACTCTCTGATGTAATAACAACTGTTATTGTAGTGACCCCCTATAGCTCCACCAGGCTGGAGGCTTCTATAAAATAAAAAAAGTAAATTAAAAATTGAAGCCAAAGAGAATGTATAACAGTCAGGTCTTTACCTTGCGCATAGTTTATCTCAGTTGATACCCATTATCCTGTATGGTCCCATAAGCACTCCCAGGAGTGATCCCTAAGCTTAAAGTCTGGAGTAATACCTAAGCATACCTGGTGTGCCTAAAATAAAAAAGTAAACTATAAATTAAAATAAAAAATAAAAGTTAAAACAGAAAATTTTAATTGGCATTGAATAATATTATTCAAAACAATATGAAATTTGAGATAGTAAATCAGTTTTTTTTATTTTTAACATCATACAGAAAATTTCAACATCTAAAACTAATTGTACAAGAAAAGCAATGCTTGAATTAAACTTCAAACAAGTACCACTATTTTGTACTACAGGTAAGAAAATTGTATATATTTTATTTTATTTTATTTTGGTTTTGGTTTTGGTGCCACACTGGAGAAGCTCATCAGTGGTTATTCCTAGCTATGTGCTAGAAATCTCTCCTAACTTGGGGACCAATGGGATGCTGGGGATTGAACCCAGGTCCATCCTGGGTCAGCCACTGGCAAGGCAAATGCCCCACATTGACCTATTGGTCTGGCCTCTGTATATATTTATTTTTAGAAATTAAACTAAATATTGTTTCATAAATCTATTTGGTTTTTTATTTGTTTATTTATTTCTGAACCACACTCGGCAGCACTCTGGGCTTAATCCTGGCTCTGTGCTCAAGGAAACTTATTGGATGTCAGAGACCAAAGCAGAGTAAGCTATGTGCAATACAAACATGCTCCCTGCTGTGCTATAGCTCCAGCCATTCAATTTTTGTTTGTTTGTTTGTTTTGTTTTGGGGTCACACCCGACAGTGCTCAGGGGTTACTCCTGACTCCATGCTCAGAAATTGCTCCTAACAGGCACTGGGGACCATATGGGGCACCGGGATTCGAACCGACGACTTTTTGCATGAAAGGCAAATGCCTTACCTCCATGCTATCTCCCGGGCCCCTATTCATTCAATTTTTATTTATTACAACTTTCATGTCTGTCAAATTAGTTATTTGATTTAGTTGATTTAAGTCAGTGCTGGTGAAGGGACCAGTTAACTATTTTGGATAAAGGAAAATATCTGAAATGTATACATTGAAGAAAATAGAGATATTTTGTTTCCCAGGATGAGAAAGGTAAGGTAGATATGGATTTCTGTTATTGGTTCTAGATAATTCCCTTTTAATTAAATGCTTTGTCCTAGAAATAGATATAGTGGAACATACAGATGCCCATGCTTACTATAGGGCACAGCATACATACAAATCAATTAGAGTATAAAATCATTTATGCCATAGAAGCATTGCCAAAAATCAAAGTCTTTGCCTGCATACTTAAACCTGATAGCTGACTATTAGAAGAGACAAATGCCCTTTATAATTAAGTGAATTAAAAAGCAATTTGCAATAGAGGGAACCTAAACAAGATATTTGCATAATTCTTTAAGGCTGTTCATACACAAATTGAACAGGAGAAATATTGGGCAGATACACTAAAATGTAATTTGAAACATGCAATTATAGTGTAATTATCTGTGGAGAAGCAATAATAGAGTGATAGCTATGTGAAAAATCTGAAATGGGCACATGGGTATGTCTGCTTCCAATCCGGGACAGGCAGACTCCTCAATTGTGGTGCTCATTGGCTGTGTTCCTCTTGGGTAGAAAAATTTAGCTTCAATACTGTTTAATAGCCCAATCTGTAAAATGATAATCAGCCCCATTTTATTTATTTTGAAGATGCTCAAAGCAAAATGTGTGTGAAAATATGTATTTTCAATGATATATTCACAAATATTTATAGCTTTTGACTGGTTCAATGCCAGTGTGCAATACATAAGGTTAGTTTCAGTTTGTTTAACTCTGGTGAAACAGTTTTTAATTTTAATATTTAGCTTAAGTACAACCTTTTAAATATGATGGAGTTCTACTTCCTGAAAATATGATTAGAAAATAGTTTTCTAAGGTAACTCGGGTGTCTAAGAGAGCAACAGAAATAGATTCTAATGGATATTTTTTGGAGTTTAATGAGGACTATATAAGACAAATTATTGCATGTACATTTATATAAAAACTTGGGAACTTACTAAATAATCAGATAAATTAGGTACCTTAATTTTCATGTATTTAAAGTAATTTAATGTTATTTTGTATACTTTTAGCTATTATATTTCTATACTATCATCTACATACTAGCTTCACTTCATACTATTAAAGATATAATATCACTATTAAAATAGGTTTCTATTTTTAAAGATAGAGTCAAAATCAATAGTAATTACAATACTGAATGACCTTCATTTATTGACCCAGATCAATTTTCCCATTTCTTTGTCCTTTGTTGTCCTCTTTGGACTTCTTGGTATTTTTGTCAAGTGAGTCACTTCCTGACCATCAGAAAGTAAAAGATACTATTAATTATACACTGAGCTGAATACTTCAAAGACAACAACTCTGACTGAGTAGAACCTCCTCAGAATATGATGCCTCTCGGTATCCTGACACCTGCACTTAAATTACAGTCTCTGGGATACCTGCCTTGGCATTGAATTTTTCACAATTATGTGTGTAAATCACTTTAATTTATTTTTATTTTAACCATTATTACTAACTCCATTATCTTTTAAAAATTACTTAAAGTAACACAGTTTATAGATTTTTTGTTTGTTTTAATATTCCTTTAGTTAATTTTTTTAATTTTAATCATAGTGGTTTACATGATATTCACAGTAATATTCCGTTTACAAATAAACATTGAATCAGGGGAATTCCCATCACCAAGTTGTCCTCCCTCCACCTCCGTTCCCATTCTGTCTCCCATATCCTCCACCCTCTCCCCCGGGACTTCTAGATTGAGTGACTCCCTCTGTTTCTGGTTTATTACTTGGTGATCTTATATCTGATTGGGGTTGGTGTCTCCATTGCTTCTCCCTCTGATTGGGAGGCAGGATTAGATAGTTCGAGTTTTGTGGTTTTGTTTGGGGAAGAGTACCGTAATAGAATGGGGTAAAAATTAAGTATGCCTACAATGGGTAGAGTCCTTCTAGCAGCTCTCATCCTCAGTTTGAGAGAAGGGGAAAAGAAAAGGTGAAACACCACAACATTTTACAAAGACATATCAAATAAGACATTGAGTGAGCACTGCAGCGATAAAGATATGCACCACATAATTGCCATGGTCTTGAGATAAAAAACATGACAGAGCGCAAAAAATCAAAGAGAAAAGAAGAAAGAAAAAGTACGGATAATTTAATATTTTGGCAAATAGTATTTTGAACACTAATCCCACAACCATGTCAACTCCTATCACCAGTGTTCCCATATTCAGTCATGCCCCTCCACTCAATCAACCTTCTCTACTCCTTGGCTTTCACTTTGGCATGTACATTAAGGTTCCATGTTTTCTGTTTAGATGTCATATTTTCAGGGTTCTTGAGTCTACTTCAGATGTAGCGCAGGTCAACTCTTCCACATCACCAATGTATTTGAAGCCCAGACCTCTGTTCTCCCATTACTTTTCATCTTCTTTTTTTTCTTTTTGAGCCATACCCGGGAACACTTAGGGTGACTCTTGGCTATGATCTGAGAAATCGCTCCTGGTTTGGGGACCATATGGGATGCAGGGGATCGAGCACAGGTCCTTCCTGGGTCAGCTGCGCATAAGGCAAAGGCCCTACTACTGCGCTATCACTCCTACCCCCTTTTTTATCTTCTTTATTTCATCCTTGATTAATTTTCTTTGCACTTTTTCTTTTTAGAACTGGGGTAAAGGGTAATCTCAACATTCCACCTTTACTACATTTCCTAATATAATTATTGTATATGCCACAGATATGTGTTTGTCTTTCTTCTGTGTTTGTCTTTCTTCTTCAGGCTTACTTGACTAAACATGACAATTTCTAGTTCCAGCTAGGATGTATCAAATCGCGTGATTTCATTATCCCTTGAAACTGCATATCTTCCACTTCATAATCCATCCATCTATTGCTGGACACCTATGTTGATTCTATATCTTACCTAAAGTACTCATTGAAGCAATGAATAATGATGTGCATCTGTCCTGTTAAAAGAATATTTTTAAGTCCTGGGATAAATACTTCAAAGTGTTATTTCTGGGTCATGTAGCATCACAATTTTAAGATTATTGAAGATTTTCCATACCGTTCCCACAGAGACTAAACCAGACAATATTCCTACCAGCAGTGAATGAATGTTAACTCCATTTTCTGGGGGACACTAACTACTACTGTTGTGTTTTTGGAATCATCCTCAAGAGAGTGTTCAATGTAGGTTTGGTAAACACAATAAATAGAATGCTATACTTTGCAGGGGGTGTTATTATAAGATTTTATATACCCTTATCAAGGGAAGAAGAAAAACATTGGGAAATCAAAATCCTGCTGTACTTATTTGTGATTTAGATTATGTTCTGTGAATTTATTTAGGTGTAGAAAACTCTCCCACTGATCTGGAGAGTTTTCAAAACAGTATCAGCAGGAACCATAACCAAATGATCCTTTAATTCCCAAATGAAGAATGAATGAAACAAAAATTTCTTGTAGTGACCTAGAAAATAATCTTTATTGCTAGTTATATTTATGACACAGATGTTGTTGAAGATGAGGTCTCAAATATAGTTTGGCAGTGGCAATATTGTAAGGGCATAATTCAAGATTTTGCTAATGTTTTGTGAAAGTTAAGGATCTGAAGGCAATAAAGTTGGACCTTGATCAGGTATGTGTGTATGTGTTTGTATACAAAATTATATATCTTTGCTATGGAGGCATTACCAAAATCGGTGTCTTTGCATCTTAAACATGACTGATGACTATTAGTATGTGTATGTTTTTACTTCAGAATGTATATAGGTTAAGTATATAGGTTAAGAATGTATATATTGTTAAGTTTTATAATACATTTTTAACATTAAATATATTACACATACATCAGCTTCTAACAATATTTTATTTTGTTTGTTTTTCAGAGATCACATCTAGTGGTGCAAAGGGTTCACTTCTGGCTCTGAACTCAGGAATCATCCTTGGAAGAATTTAGTGGACCATATGACATGCCAGGGATTGAACCCGGGGGTTATGTGCATGACAAACACTCTACGTATTATATTCACATATTTTTATAAACCTAGGTTCTCCTTTACTGAAGGAATGCATTTGAACAAAAGGAACCAAATGGTTTCAAACAGTGAATGCTACTTGAACCTGTAAGATGACAAGAATACATAAAAATACACTGAAGAGGCATAACTTTTTATTGCCATATGTTTTAAAATAATTACAAGACATAAAATACATCTGGGAACTTGGCTCAATTAGAAGTCTTGCTCCTTAGGGAAAAATGGCAATTTAGAAAGCAGGAGTTTCTAGAAAGTAAAAAGATTCTCTTGATTTATTAATGTCCATTACTTCGTCAGTTAAGAAAATAGATCTTTAGGTTCTCTAGTTGAACAGGAGTGAATAGAATTCCAGCACCGACACAATGATTTTCAAAAAATTATGGCTATTATCAAGTAGTAAAGTTTGATGATTCACTCAACACCTATGATATCAGCAAGAGTTGACTAAAGTATGGAAGCCCAAATATTCCCGGTTAAGTATATGTGTATTTCACATAGTTATAAAGATCTCAAATAAATAAATACCTATTAGCTTATTTTATTTGTTTGTTTATTTATTGGCTCATCATTGTGCAAAGAGCCATTTTTTTCATGGTGTGAAAGGGTTATTATCATACCTGCAGTGCTCAGGGCAGTGTTGGGAGAATCCTATGTGGTTTCAGGTATAGAACAAACATCAGCCCCAAATGCAAGACAAGAAACGTAGTAGTAATACTCTTTCTCTTGACCCAGTAAAATATTGTTCTAATACAACATGGATGGATTTTACCATGTAAAGTAAGGGTGTGATTTTTGACTCATTATTTAGCAGAAGACACAGCTCTGGTGTGAAATATAACTCTAGTCTTCATATTTTTATAGACCATCAATATTTATTCTTGTAGAGATAAACTAACAGATTGGATTTAAGATGCTTGCCCTGTGCAAGGTTGATGGGGTTTCCATGAGTGGTTCTACAGAAATTCCCCTGAGCACTGCCCAGTGTAATCCCTGAGCACAAAACCAGGACAAAACCCTGAGAATTATTTCTGTTAGCTCACACTCTCCACCAATAATAGACTCTATAAAATATTTCTAGTGACAGTACAATATTTCCAGTAACTTGTGAGTCTAGCCATATACATATATGGAAAAACGTGACATGAAGAACTACCCACAAACAACTATGAAATTCATGTTTTCTTCTAGTTTCTCACCTAGAAAACCATTTGTCAACTCTGAATATGAGTGAATTTGAATTATTTGACTCAGTAGAGATTCTAGGGAGAACAACATCCTTCTACAATGGCAAACCCAGCCAGGGAGGTCACTTCTTCTGTTTGGTTGTCAACATCTGTTTCTCTGCCCAGCCACCTTTTCTAACTTAAAGCATCTATATTGTAGTCTTATGGTTTTGACTGTCTGTCAGTTATAGTTTTTCTGTGAAATCTCCTTTTTAACTCTGGTTGTGCTCAAACACAATGTAAATATTTCTTTCTTTCCAATCTTATAAAAACCACTACCTTATATCTCAATGATTGAGTAAAATCTAAGTAAGCTTTAAGTGGCTTTTCAATTTAGTCGACTGTAACCTTTTCAAACGAGAGTCCACCTCAGTCCTTCAGCCTCAAGCGCACTGCATTTGTTTCTCCATTCACAGACTTTACACAAATTGCTCCCTTAGTCTGGAGAACTTGAACTTATTTTTCAGTCTTAGCTTAAATGTCATTTCCTCCAGCAACTTTCACTGATCTTCAGTCTAGGAGAGAATTTCTGGATAGATGCAATTGGAGCATCTGTGAAAGTTTAAGCAGAATATTCTAGGTGCTTGTTGTATGTTGATCCCGGTACCTTTGGCTCTAATTAATTCATTCTTTGCTCTCACATAGAGCGATATGACAGATATAAAGTTTCTTTTTAATCAACATGGTTTTCATTAGTTCCTCTTAAAGCTGTCTCACAGATCTTTGAGAGTTCAGCTTTTGATGAAAATTAATGTAAAAAGATTATTGGAGACACAACCTTTTTGTAATCATAGGGGACCAATTTTGAATAAAGCAGTTAGTGAGAATTTCTAAACTCTTTTCTTAAGATCTTGAAGATACTTTGAATGTGAAGCTGTTTATTGTATTATCTAGCTATTTACCTCTTTCGGTCAGGAAGCTTGCAATTCAAAAATTCTAGCACTTCAAGGCAAGATTGTTTAACCATACCTACATTTCGTTTTCTTTTTTTTTCTCTAGCCCTTTCACTATTACTCAATTGTATTAAAAAGTCCATTGAGCCATTGAGCATTTCTTTCATTGTACTCACCCCCAGATCCTTTTTGAAATTAAGCACACTATAAATAATAAATTAACAGCAGTGGAAAGTCTATTCAGAATTAAACTAATTTCTCAGGCAATTGGCTCTCATATTTCACAGTCCTTTTTGTACAAATGATCTCTTAATGAAACAATTGAATCACATGTCCAAATAAGTGCTGTTTATTATTGTTAGCACAGCTGACAAAAATCTACAAGGTTTCTGCTCACCCTACACCAGGTTTCTCTAAAACAGTACATGCACAAATTCACATACTATGAAGGCTTAAATGAGTGTTGGACTATGTAATCACAGTAAAAATAAACATAGCATCAATTCTAAAAGTTATATTGGCACTATTCAAAAGATTTGATGATTCTGTAATAATAAAATGTAACAATATATTATTTAATTTTAGTGATAACAAAAGTAGATGGAAGTAATGGGGATAACATTGGATAAATTTGAATAAAGTGGGGGCTTAGAAAACTGAGGGAAAGTTTACATGGATATATCCAAGACAAAGCCCTGGAGTATGCGTTTATAAATAAACAGGAACAATTAAAATTAAAATATAATTGCACAAAATATTCGATAACTTTACAACATGCTGAAGTCAGCTGTGTTAGAATGCTTAATACCAATTTGTTTTATCAATTTAAAAGTAATAACTATATCACCCTGATGTTAACAGGTTAGATAAAATCAGTCTATATTAGTTGACATAACTTCTATGTTTATATAATATATAATATATACATGTACTTTATTTTTCTTGTGTTCATGAAATTTCTCACCCTACTTTTCATATCTAAAACATGTTTTGAAAATAGGAAATTAGGACTATGCTCCAGAAACTGATAAATATAAATGTAGCTTGAGTCAGTGATTTATAGGTCACAATATTTATAAAAACACCTGGAGATCTTGTTAAGAAGGACATTCAGATTTAAATTCAATTTGTATAGAAGAGGCCTCAGATCATGTACTAGGGTACTACATATGAGATTAGTTCACAGCATGTTCTTTGAAGAGCTGGATTCTTGAGTAGCTTTGGTCAATAGGTAAATATAATATGTTGGTATGGTTTATATTTATGCTAATATATTCAAATGTTTTTAAATATGGAAGGTGGGCTAGGTATAAACATGTTAATAACATACTTGTCATTGCTTTCCCTAATAATCTCTACTATTCTGAATTTTCATCATAAATATCTTGTGTATTTAGGAAAATTCACATCTCTAGTTATTCATATATCTAAACATATTTGTTTTCCACAACTGATTCTACAATCACAACTTGAAATGAAATTTAAATTAGTTGAAGTTAAATTTAAAGAAAAGTACTGGTACAGAAATTGCCAGAATTTCAAGTTATCATCTGTCATCTATAATTAATACTATCATATTGGGCAGCACATATATTTAGAATATTATAACCAAACAGTTTATGCGCAGTTTAGAAAACAGCATCCAATTTCTGTTCAGTTAATTTTGTTTGTAATTTTTAAATATGTCAAGTATTTTGATGAGTTATTTATCTAGATAAATTAAACAAGGTAAATGTTATATTTGGGAATGGGGCACAGCCACCAGTGCTCAGGGCTTCTTACGCATCTGTACTCGATCAATCCTGGGAGTTTGGTGGACCAACTGGATTTTGGTATAGGTTCTAGGTTGACTACATGCAAGACAAATTCCTTTGCTGCTGTATTATAGGTCCAGTCTGGAAAACTAATTTAAGGATTTGAAATGACTCTTTTTTATTGTATTTGAAATACAAAACAGAAATTTAGGCTGGTGGTTTGTTGGCACTTGGGAATGTGAAAACGATAAGAAACATACTTTCAATTTTTCTTTATCTATATATAAAAACATATTTTCTTCCCATTCTCTACAGGAAAATACCTGTCTCCTCTGTAAGCTACACAAAGTCCAGATGAATTACCTGTTGGCATTTATTTTTTTCCAGAGTTAGGCTTCTTTCTTCTTGTATGATGCTCAAAGTAGGGCCTACAAATCGCATACATTGCGTTAGCAAGAGGTTTTCATCCTATTCTGAAGGGACAGTGAAAGACAGATGGAGCCTGTTTGATTTTTCTATTCTGTCACTTTCATTTTGATAACAGAGAGCAGTAATGATTCAACTTTCTGGAATATTTTAGCTCTTTAGACATGCTCACAGTAGATGCTGGGACAAGGTAGATGCTGCCATAGTCTTGTGAAACCGACTTCTCATGTATACCTCAAAGCTATGCCATTGTCTGATTCCTCAATTTAGTATCATCATCCCTTTAGTTTTGTCTGTGGGTGGCAGTTCAGGGATTATCCAGCTCAATAGGTGGCAGTTTTTCCCTCATCACTAATAAGAAGAGTTAGCTCAATTTTGTAGGCACAATCTTTTTTGTATCCTTGAAATATCATGGCCACCCTTTTGCTTTGTTTTTTGATCACTTGCTCTTCTAAGACCTGAGTAATAAAATATGTCTTAATAAATCTCTTCTCAAACAACATCATAATGGCTTATCTTTCCTGATCATTACACTTGCTGCAGAAACCCATTATAATCCCTCACTTTTAATTGAAAATGATAGGAGATAATATCCCTCTGCTCTATTTTATGTCAACTGTCTTTTTGGATGTAATCAACTAAACAAAATGAATGATTGACTGTAGAGTTGATCCCCAAGCAACATGGGTGTGACTAGTGAGCATCCACTTATTTGGGTTAGGGGAGGTGCTTGGCTTTGGGGCCACACCAGGTGACACTCAGGGGTTACTCCTGGCTGTGTGCTGAGAAATCAAATCTGGCTTCGGAGACCATTTGGAACCCTGGGGATCGAACTCAGGTCTGTCCTGGTTCAGTTGAGTCCCAGGCAAATGCCCTATTGCTGTGCTATCGCTCCTGCCCCTTATTTATTCATTTTTAACGGATATATTTAGTACTCACAGATGTACCTCAGAGGAGGAATTCCATGTCTATTATCCTCCTCTTCAATTATATTAAACATTTTAAATTGGGAGATATTGCTATTCTAACCTTCTCTGATGTTCCAAGGTCAACTGTATTTCTAGACAATAATTGCAGGAAACTTTGTTGTAGATACTGTTAGAAATAAACAGTTTCTGGGAAAGAAAAATATGCTTGTGCCATTATCTCAATGCACATTACTTACAGGATATTGAAAATTTACCTATTTATGGATTGGTCACACTGAGTAATACTCATGGGCTACTTTTGTCTCTATGCAGTGGACATTGCTCACATTAAGACTGGAGCCACAGAGTGATGATGGCTGAACATAATGTGTGCAAAGCATGTGTCCATCCTCGAACATTATTGCTTCAGTCACTTCATGAACAACGTTCTCACCAAAGAAATGTATTAATTATAATATGGGTGTACTTCACCATATTTTTAGTCAACTAATCTAGCATCTCCTACTACCATCTTATTGCCTTCTTATTTTAATAAACAAAAATATTACCAGTTGCTTAAATGAAAACCTTCTGTTTTATTCTTACTTATCACTTTGTTGTATCATTTCTATTGTTTCTATGTGCATAAACTTAACACTTGGTTCTACAATATATAGTTAGACACTCTACTTAAAGTAAGTAAAGCTTGTGTGCCAAATATGGTTGTGATAAGGGATTGCAACTGGCTCTGTATGGAGATCACTCTTGGTGATCATTTGGGGGACCATACACAATAGATCATCTTCAAAGCAGGTTTCTTTTTAACTCCTACACTCACTAATCAGCAACTAATGAGGTCATTTTAGTTGTTTTGTAATTTATGTTTCTGCTTATTCTTTAGTCTCTGCTGTCACATTTTTATTATAATTAAAGTGGATTACAAAATCTTTTACAGTAATATTTTAGGCACATAGTGATACTAAATTAGGGGCTTTCCCACCACCAATATTGTCCTCCCTTCACCCCTGTTCCCAGCATCCCATATCCTCATGCTCTGTAGCTAGAGATTTTGAAATTTGCACAGGTCAAAGTATGGAGCCTAGGATGAAGTCTTTCTTTACGTTTCTCGGAGTTGTAATCCATCACTGTTGTTTTAATCAGTCTTCTGTAATTGGTGGTCCTGGTTTTTGCCCTGATTCTAGGACGAAGCCTAGGATAGAGTCATTATGCTTCCCGATGATCTGCTCTGTTGCAGTTGTTTTAGTTTAAAACTCTGGAATTAGAGTTCTTGGGTGTTGTACATATCATAGGCCAGGCCTAGACTAGGTTCCTTTTTTATTGGTCCCAGGATAAGTTCTGTCCAGTCATGATGATCAGAGTCAGTATTGTAGATAGTGAACTTGGCTTTTGTACAAATCAAAGGATGGCATGTCTTCTGATTTCATATTATCATTAGGAGGTGAGGTAAGACTACCTGTCTTAGAACAAGTTTTTGCCATTACCTCATTGTCAGGATATCATATCAAAACCGGCATATATTGGTGTCAGAGCAGTATTAGGACTGTCACAGAGGGAGATTGGTTCTTGGAGCTATGGCAGAGAGCTATGTTGGTTCTATGTCTGAGATCTTGGGTTCAGATTTGGATGGTCGCTGTCTGATCACCTGGAAACTAAGTTGGGTTCACATGACATATGTTCAAGATGAAAGGTGCCCCTGCATTGTAAAGTGTAGGAGTCCTTATACCTAGTAGATAAGAGCTTGTTTCTATATGTACAATTTCCCCTTTTTTAGCATGCCTTTGCAAGAAGAAATGTGCTATATTATATTGTTGGTGCATTAGGGGTGTCACATTTTTTAAAAAATATTTAATTTGGACAAAATTAAATATTTTTGTTTTATACATATTTATAGAACACTTAATACTATTACTACTTTTAATTTTTTTTTTGGTTTTTGGGTCACACCCGGCAGTGTTCAGGGGTTACTCCTGGCTCCTTGCTCAGAAATTGCTCCTGGCAGGCACGGGGGACCATATGGGGCACCAGGATTTGAACCGATGACCTTTTGCATGAAAGGCAAACGCCTTACCTCCATGCTATCTCCCAGGCCCCATTATTATTACTACTTCTATGAAATAGTTATGACTAGAATATCTGATGGTATAACCTATGCAATAGTTAGATCACTGAAGGACTACTTACTAAGATTCCATATCTGATTCATGTACGAGGTAGAAACTTGTTCCTCTCTTTTCTAGAAGAATACATTATTTAAGCTACTGTGCTCTCCTACAATTTTTTTTTTATTTTGAACCATACCTAACAGTGCTTGAGAAAGTGGAGATACTTCTGGAAGAGCTCGAGGGATTTTATAATATGAGTGCAGTGCTCCAGCATATAAAGCATGTGCTCCAGCTCTTTTAATTATCTGCAATATTTATTCTAACAAAAGCATATCCAGTCCATCAAATATCTGCACAAAGTGTTTCAATTATTTTACTTTTTTACTCAGAATATATTTACTTATACTAGTATTTCAAAAGCAGTAACAAGCCTTACTTCACATTCTATTTTCCTTTTCTTTTACTCTAAAATCTAATGATATTGATCATTGAGAACTGTTGCACATCTAAAACAAATTGATGTTTCAGAGCTCTTAATCTTACTAAAATTCTTTCTCCTAAAGTTCAGGTTCTATCTTTTGACTCCTACCAGATTAACTTTTGAGCATCGCCTTCTGAGTAAAGTATTATTTGTTAATTGAATTAAACCTTCCCATTCAGTTCTATATTCTACTTCATTTGTTTATGCCACTTCAAGATATTTTTTATAAGATATAATCTATGCCACTTAATTTTTTGTCTTTTTCAATTCCTCCCACCTCTACTGCATCTTAAAAATACAATTTTCATGAAGGAAAGAATATGGTCAGTTTTTGCCCACTGCTATATTCCTCATGGTGGTAAAATAATTTTTCATAAATTCATTTACTTTTAACTAGACAACTAAATTTAATTTGGTGATAAATACAATTTAAAAGTGTCCTACATACGTGACTTTCGTCATGTTATTAATGTGATTTATGTTTTTAATAATTTAGTGGTGAAAGAGCTTTGCAAGCATGAAGAGTAGTGACGTTTTAACATAAAATGCTTTTCAAAGCAGTATTAAGAGCAGAAACACATGGAAGCATAAGAATTAGAGAATCTGAACAACACATGATCTAGTTAAGATCTTATGTGTGTTCCTTTGAGGCTGTAAATGCAATACATGCTACATGGATGTGTGAGTTAATCAATTTTATTGTTATTTTATTTATGGTTTACCTGAGAGGGGGAATTGCCTAACCTCAGTTATAACCTCAGAACCTCATAGGTACATTAATATAGCACCTATTATGATCCTGATTCTACCATTATAACATTTCAAATACAACGTATTCAAAATATGATCATGAATTTTGCCATTAAGTAACAGGTGGGGAAACAAAAAAAATTAATTTCAATAGAATAAAAGAGAAAATAAATAAGGGACAGAGACATAGTAAAAAATCAGAAAAGACATGGGACTGGAGCTATAGCACAGCAGTAGGGCTTTTGCCTTGCACACAGAAGACGGGTCAGACTAGGTTTGATTTCCAGCATCCCACATGATCCTCCAAGCCTACCAGGAGCTATTTCTGAGCTTAGAACAAGGAGTAACTCCTGAGAACTGCTGGCGCAACACTCAAAAAATTCTGAGAAGAGAGGGGTGATAGAAAGTAGTGGAGCCTGACTCTGGACTCAGATAATTTGGGAGAATTTAAAGGAGCTTTATACATCTAAAAATTAAACAGCATATTTTTATTTAACTAATTAACTAAGTAGTTATAAAGGAGAGAAATTGATATTGATGTTGATAATGTCAAAAATTCCTTTTTTATTGTCCAGTTTTATCAAGTACAAAAAAGTAATATTTTTCACAAATATAATTTATTTAAGCACCGTGGTTACAAAATTTTTCGTGATTGAGTTTCAGTCATAGAATATCCACCAGCCTTCATCAATGGCACAATTACCTCCACAAGAAGTCAGTGAGGTGACACTAAAGGTAAAGTTTCTGCCTTGCAAGTGCTAGCCAAGGAAGGACGGCAGTTCGATCCCCAGGTATCCCATATGGTCCACCCAAGCCAGGGGCAATTTCTGAGCGCTTAGCCAGGAGTAACCCCTGAGTATCAAACGAGTGGCCGAAAAAACAAACAAAAAAAAAATTACCTCACAAAAGCCCCAGTTTCCACCACCCACCTCCCCCAAGACGGTGTCTAGGGCAAGCATTTTACTTTTCTTCCTCTTATCTAGCTCTCTTTCTTTAGATTTTTCTCTTTCTTTTTTCCTTTTTTGACACTGTGGTTTGTTAGTGTAGGAGCTACCATCCAAATCATTTTCTCCCCTTTCAGCACCTAGTGCTTTTCAGTTTGACTAGTTCCAGCTATCTTTGACACAGTGAAGTTAAGGTAGAGAAGAAGAAATCATTTTGCACAGAGAGCAAATGGGGCAGAGGCTGAGCTAGTAAGCTTCCTGGAGTGCTGTTAAAATGAACTCATATTTATACTGGGTCTCTGCTAGCAATTTCTTCATGGTTTTGTACATTTCCTTTTATGAAGAAAATGTATTTTAACTCATTTAGTAATTATCAACCACATTCCATAAAAGGCATTACCATCACATTAAGATGAACAATTAATAATAAACAGAGATACTAAACAATATTGTGCATATATGATAGTTCAATTCATCCCATTTATATATGGAGATGGTTTAAAATGGACAATTTTAAAATTTTGTACAAAGAATGAAAATGAAATGTCCAAATAAAATATCCAAACAATGAGAATAAAAATATTTAATGTCTCATAGTATTTTTAAATGTTTGATTTGCTTATTTGTTATCTCTTAATAAGCCAGTATAATTTAACTATCTAGAGTAAAGTAAACATATTTGATGTTTATAGGAGTTTACAGAAACAATTTTAGGAGCAGAATTAGAGCACAATTATTGTTTTCCTTGCAGTTAGCAGATGTGCACTCATACCCCAGAGTTGTATATTTTTATTTTAAATAGTAATAAATATATTTCATCCTCTTCCTTTAAATTCTACGCAAAATAAAGTCCCTGACCAGATTTCCTTTCATTTTTAGAGTAATAGACTGAAGCACCAGTGCATGTTTGCTCTTGCCAGAGAACACTCCGAATAGTACAAAAGGGTGTGCATAGTTAGATAGATGTATATTTGACATTTCTGAAAGCAACCAGAATTTGTGTGGCATATTGTCCCTTTGTTTCCTCTAAGGATTTAAAAACAGTAAACAAATTAAATTTTGTAGGACAGTGCGAAAATTTGTAAAATATGGTTTATCCAATATATACCTAAGACAGGCATTGATTCACTGAAGTAAGAAAAAGGGATTCACAACTGAATTACCTATGATAAAGTTCTCTATTCTGGGAATGACTCTCTGGCATCTAGAAATGTAAAAATACAACAATCTTCTGTAAACTAACTGAAGACATTCTTCATTCTGTAGGGATGACATATTCCACAGTTTTCTGTGCCCTAGAGCTATCAAATATGCCACAAGTTAAGAGCATAAGAAAATTTGTGCATCAAAGATATTGTAGGAACAAAATAGAATTCTTCAACTAGCAGAAAAATTTATCGCCATTTTCTTTCTTTACTCTGCCATTTTTCCACTATATTTTAAGTTGAAAAGCATGTTGTCCTAAAGGTCATGACATTTCTGAGGTTTCAACATTTGATAGTGACTCATAAAGTTTTAATGTATTCAACAAAGAATAAAGAATGTTTTGCTGGAGATTCTTAGTACTATTTGCTAATAATTTATACAACATCACTTTTCTAATAAATGCAAACTTATTTCTTAAAGAGACTCTTTGCCAGATGCAGCTGCTTTATATTTTTTCTAAAATCAAGAATAAAGAAACTTTTAGGTGCCAGAGACGTGAAAAATATCAGTGAGATTATATTCAAACTTTAAATGCAGCTTTTAAATTCAGTGTGATAAGACTGAAAAAGCCCCATAACTCTCATACATAATTAGAAGATACTTGATCTCAGGCTCAGTATTTTTTAAATTGATTCATAATTATGAAGGTTTTGCTTTGAGTTGATAATTCTTGTTTGGTTCTCCAGGAATAAGAGAGAAGTTGAGAACAGTAGAGATTTTTAGACTGAATAATACTTAACTAGTTTTGAATGGTGGCTGTGACTAGAAAGAAAAATGTCTATTTTAGAAATGCCAAACTATTTTGGAATTCTATAAAATTTCAAGCTTACTTCTATCTAGCACTTTCTGTACAGTAATATATACCTTGCATGAAGCACCTGCTTCATCTTGTAAGATGATCTTTTTTTGGTAGCTGATTATGGGCATAATGAGGGTTTCATTATATTTCTCCATAGCAATTACCTCACAGGTAAGATAAGAATCAATATCCACTCTTCATGTTTTTCATTGGCAATTAAATAATTTTAAGTTTGTGAAAAAAACTATCAGTAAAATAAAAATAAGTATTTAAGTAAGATTTCATTGTACGTTATGTATTATAGAGAATAGTTTTGATTGATAAAAGTTTAATCTCAAAAAGTAAAAAATATATATAAGACTGTACATTTCATGGGGGCTAGAGCAATAGCACAGTGAGTAGGGCATTTGCCTTTCATGCTACTGACCTGGGGCTTGATCCCTGAATCCCATATGTTCCCTTAATCTTGCCAGGAACTATTTCTGAGCTCAGAGCCAGGCATAACATTTGAGTGCCATCAGGTGTGCTCCCCCCCCAAAATATGTACATTTCATGAAAAGACATAATAAAATTCAAATTTAAATCATTTACTACACTACATCATTTTTATGCAGCAGAAAGTATTTCAAGAATAAAAGAGATGATAGAATACTGATTTATATAATACATATATTCTATATTAAGTAAATTCAAAGTCTTGCCACTTTATCGATTTATATTTACCAATTGTGATTTCAAAAAAGCATCTCAATTGGTTGAGACATTCTAAACATTTATTATGTGTTCCAAAGAGAAAAGTTATTTTTATTAATAATTAGTAAATTCATGTTTCATTGTGAAATTTAAAACCATTCACAACACAAATATAAGAAGTTTATATTGCCCATTTCAATATTTGTAATTAATCATTATTTACTCTAGAAATATGAAGGACTAAGAAAATTTGTTTTAGCATCAAAAAATAAAATAAGATGAATATTTGTAATAGTTGATGCAAATAATTTAATTTCAACTTACACAGTATTAGACTTAGCTCATTGATTAAAGTAGATTATTGCTTATTTTGATCAAAAGCTTTAAAAACCTTATATATAAATTTGTCTTATTACTTTAAGATTGTAATTTAATATGAATAATTTTTATAATATATTAGAATTAAAATGTATTTGATATATACTCTATTGGCATTATGAAGAGTGTATAGTTGTAAGAGATTTGCCTTACATATAGCCAGCTGGTGGATCCATTATACTTCCTATAATCCTGAAACACAACTCAGGAAATATCCTGGGGAATAGAGCCAGGTATAAGCCTTAACACACTTCCAGTAAGGTCAAAACAAATGTCAAATAAAAATAAAACAAAACATATACATTAATATATTATTATTAAATATTACCTTGTACCCATAAGCATGACCTATTTTAAAAGTCCAGAAACAACCACTGCTGGTGGAGATATTTTATAAATGGAAATTCTTGGCTCTGGTAATTCAACCTTCATGGAACAAACAATTGAGACATTTTGAAAAAATATATTAATTCTAGTGCTTGTTTTAGAGCATAAAATAACAAACAATAATAACAAAAGTCAATTTTCAAACATGTGGCATACCTATATTTGTTGGTTATCCATTTAGTATATGCAAATTCTGGAAATAACCCCAGTAAGTGTCCAAAACTAGATCATTAAGAAGATAAGGTATGTATGCATAATAGAATATTCTTCTATTATTATTATTATTATTATTATTATTATTATTATTATTTTGTTTTGTTTTGGGGTGACAACCAGAGGCACTCACGGGTTACTCCTGGCTCTGTGCTCAGAAATAGCTCCAGGCAGGCTCGGGGGCTATACATATGGGATGCAGGGATTCGAACCACTGACCTTCTGCATGCAAGGAAAATACCTTACCTCCATGCTATCTCTCTGGCCCCACTCTTCAATTGTTATAAAGGATAAATTTTTAAGTTAATTCATCACTTGGATGAAACTATAGGTTTAATTATAAAAGAATGCAACCTAAAGAATTAATACAGAGCAATTAGAGTGACCTAAAATAGACACATAAAAAGAAAATAGAAAAAAAAAGCATAGAGAGCAATGCTCACATTTACTCTAAATTATTTATGGCAAAGAAATTAGTATTATAAAGTGATGAGAGATATTGCCTGTGGTAGTTAAATTAATGATGGTGGTGATAAAATTAATGACAACATAAAACTGCTACTTGAAAAGAATAAAGCTGGATCCTGTTTAAACTATACAAATAAGGAACTCAACATGGTTTCAAAATTTCAGTGTAAGACTTGAAATCAGAACAATTATAGAAAAGAAAATAATGCTTAAGTTCATTGAAATGAGTCATGACAGTGAATTTCTGCATTGATACCTAAAACGTCAACAACTTCAATAAAATTAAATTAAACAAGCTGGTTATGTCAGACTAAAGTTTCTGTATACCAAAGTAAATTATTAGCAAAATGAAAAGATAATCTAAGAAAATGAACCACATATATCTTAATATGGACCATACTCCGTATAGATACATGTTTCATAAAATACACACATAATAATGTAATAAAGTTAATTTCCTTAAATACACACTAATAAAATGAACAGCCCAATAAAAAAAAACAGAAAAGCATTTATTTTACCCCCAAAAGAATACAAAGAAGCTCAAGAGTACATACAAAAATTCTCAATACCAAAAATCCAAAAACAAATCAAAACCAAAGATATCCATCAATGTCTGACTATTAGAATAACTATTTTTTACAAAGAAAGAAAAAATAGCAACAAACAGTTATAAAATTGCTAGTTGATGTTGGAAAAATAAGTCTTGTACATTTTTAGCGGGAATGTAAACTGGTAGAGTCACTGAAAAATAGCTTAAGGTTTTTTTTTTAAAAAAACAAACTATCAAATGATACTCCAGCCTTCTTTTCGTTATTTATATAAAGAAAAACACAATAATTTAATTAAGTAGCTGTGCTAGGGCCAGAGTGATGGTTTAGCTGTTACGGCACTTGCTTTAGTACTACTAACCCGGGTTGATGTCTGGTACCCTATATTTTTTTCTGAGTCTTATCAAGTCTGATGCCTATGCAAAAAGCTGAGAGTACATTATGAACACTCCCAACAATATCTCCCACCCCTTCCACAGAATATATATTTATACACTTAGGATTTTAACAGTATTATGAAATGAGTCAAGGTATGTCCACATATGTTGTTGACAGAATAACCATTTAATTTGAGTCTATGAATCCCTTAAATAAATGTATAAAAGTATATATGTGTGTGAGTGCATACATACATATACATATGTATGCCTGAATTGTATATGAATATATGTATACACTTATATGACATATTTGCTCATCATTGTACTATATGTTGTTTAAATATAAAATATAGAGTCCTAGAGTTGGGGGGTGAGACCTTTCTTTGCTAGGCTGGTGCCTGTAGCCTCTTCGGCTGCCAGGTCTGAAGGTTGCAGGATAATGGTGGATAAATGATCTATACAGGCAGTCGGCTGACGTTTCAGGAGACAGTCAGTTTTATTACATGGCCCTAACAGTCATATGCATTTCTCTATGGCTTCTAAGTTAAGAAGCCTCTTTCCTTTTTCTCTCTATGATCCCTTGTTCCTTTTTCTGCCTCCCCTCCCCACCAGACAAGGCTTATATTCCCAACTGCAGACCCCTCCCAGCTGAACATACGGGTACTATTAGCATATGGAATTGGGGGAGAGGTAACACTATATTCTAGCATTGAGTAATATTTGTATTTCATATGCACATGCTTAATATCCTAAATGTTGAGTTGCTATTGAAAGTTAAATGAGTCTTAGAATAGGTAATGCTACCTAAATTAACTTGCCTATTTTTTTCAAATATGATCTGATCTCTTTCAAACACAGCTTTTCTATTACTTGATTATTTAGCATAATCACAGAGTTCTAACAATAGCTTTTCTACTAGGGGAAATTATGAACCATCCAAGAAAGTTTGCTTGGAATTCTTGAAAGCCCTTCTTTGGATTGTATTAACCTCCTTTAGTTACTTGGAAAATAAATTATTTCATGGGAGCATAATGGGAATTAGGCATAAATTATTAGATAATTTTATTGTAACTGTCACCACTACATAAAAACGTATTAATGATTCTTATACAATGTCTTATGGCTTATGACATTTCAGGATTATTATTAGAGATAATAATTATTAGAGATAATTATTATATAATAATTATATATTATATATAATTATTATATATAATATATAATATAATATATATTATATATAATATATAATTTATATTATATAATTATATATTATATATAAATATATATTATATTATAATTATATATTATTATAATTATATAATAATTATAATAATAATTATATAATGATTATACAATATCTCTTTGTAATAAAGAGATAATAATTAATAGAGATAATAATAATTATTAGAGATAATCTAAGTAGTAGAATTTTAAGATTATCAAAGAATGAAGTAAACTGTGTTTTATCAAAGCTGAAGTTATCCAGGAAAGTTAGTCTGATTTAAAATAAAAGTTTATTCTATTATCTAACTGCTTTGAAGGGTAACTCACCATAAAATAGTTTAAGTTTCAATAGTTAAATTATAATTCTCTCTGAAAAAAATGTGTATAAAACATTTTATGTATGAAATTTTTCATTCATATACTTATAAAGAATGAGGGTTTGTGAAATACTTATTACTATTTCATGCATACGCACAGATTTTAATGATGTTATCTTCTTTCTTCAATCTCTTCATGTAATTGAAAGTAGTATGGCATATTATGGATAATTCAAAATTTAAACATAGCATAGAATGTTCTTATTTTTCTGCTGCATCTATCCTGGCTTAAGCATATGAATTAATCTTTATGTATATATGAAAGTACAGGAGGTGCTAAAATTTGAATAGATAGCACCAATGATAAGCATAAGAAATATAATGAGATACATCAGTAAAAATGACTAAGAAATTGGTCAAGCAAACAGACTTTAATGAAATCTCAGATATCATAATGAAATCAAACAATTTTTGATCTTGTGAATCTACGATTAATATTAATGTTCAAAATATTAAGATAGCATCACAGAATATGAAAATATAGCACTGGTACAATGAATCAGTTATGAAGCAACTTTTTTCTTTAATTAGATCATCTATGCTAGCTAGGCAAGTGGTCATAGTGGCACAAAAGAAGGGAAATTTGAAAACATATTGCTGATGGAGAAGCATGCTTTAGAATCAGACATAGAGTTATGGAAAACAAAGACATAACGAGAACCAAGATGCAGAAATATTCAGTGTCTATGGATAGAAACATCAGTACATAGAGGTATTTACAAGGAAAATATGCCCATTAGTATAAATGATTGGATAAAGTTTTGACTATTTTGTTTGGAAGAAATAGTTGTAGAAAACTACTGCTTTATACTTTTATGCCTTTTTATTTGCTGAAAATGTATGCCAAGCAAACTCTGTTATGAAAATAGCAGAATGTTAGCTGATTAAAAGGAAGGCTAGAACAGGAATGGTCTAAGCAAATGGAGAGACATTTATTTTAAGGGCATTAGTGTTTAATGCCTAAAAGGTACCCATAAAATGAAAGAAAGAGAAGCAAGTTAATACTGATTATGATAAAATTATTTGGGGAGAGTATTAACCTAGTTCGTATATTGGAAATTAATATACTGGAAAGTATGACAATTCACATTTTATGGGCTGATGGATAATTATATATTGAGAATGCCAAGTACAAAAGTTGATGAAAATTCATATATTAAAAAGAATGGATCTAGATTCATATATTAAGAAGAATGGAGACTCACATATTGGAAAAGTTTGTTATCTATGTATTGGTAAATCTAGATACCACTCTATACAGGTAAAAATATGTATTTTAGTTTTTTTTCTAATCTGTTTCTTTGTTCTTTGCAGAAATTGTTATTCTTTCAAGGAAAAACTCACTATGTATTGACATATGCTGCATCATAATAATTTATATTCACTCATTTGCAAATACAGATCTTTGGCAAAACATAAAAAAGCCAAATAAAAAAATACTTCTGTTCTTGCCACTGTAACTTATCCAAGTGTTCCTTTGAAGAGCTTTTTTTTATTTTGAAGCAAATTGTCTTTAATCGACTCCTGATATCCTCTCACGTGACTCGCTGCAGGTGGCTTTCTTCTGATTAGAATTAATTTAAGGAAAGTTTTGTCTGTCTAAGACAGTGAACTGCAAATTCCTGATCAAAGATTCTGCAAGCGTATTTTTATAGACATCTCAGAAACAAGCGTATCTGAAGGGACTCAAAAATTTATTTATTTATTTATTTATTTATTTTTGTGGTTTTTGGGTCACACCCGGCAGTGCTCAGGGGTTACTCCTGGCTCCATGCTCAGTAATTGCTCTTGGCAGGCACGGGGGACCATATGGGGCACCGGGATTCGAACCGATGACCTTTTGCATGAAAGGCAAACGCCTTACCTCCATGCTATCTCCCAGGCCCCTATTTATTTATTTTTTAGACAGGATGCAACACATAAAATTACAAACAAAATTGATGATCATGAGGCTGAAAAAAATAGCAGTCCTGAGTGTCAGGTGGATAGAATGGAACACTCGACTTCCGGCAAGGGAGGACTAATGTCACCTGCACCTCCACTTGTTGGGAGACGCTATATTTAGCAGCTAGATGTTTAGCAGTGCTTGTCAGAACTCTGCTTATATATAACCTTAGAATCCAGAGGTTTTCACTTATCTGTCGCCTTGCTTCACTCCTTTGTGATTGAATCAAATTTTCAGGGGCTGTGCCCCTTTCTTATCTCTTGCTTCTTTCCTCTCGAAATTTACACGGTATCAAATCACACTTTCTTTCCTTAAGAAGTCAACATTTGACCTATTCCGTTGTCCCCCTATTCAAAATTCAGACCCAGTAAAATTTTTATCGCTAAGTTTGTCTTTTGGACCTGCCTCAAAGCTAATAAATCATGCTCCATGGTGACATTCTCCCCGAAGCCTGTGTGTTTTTTTGTAGTTTGATTTGTTTATGAGAATATCTTCAAAAGAAAAAATAATTTTGTGCATTCTTTATCTCTTTTGAGACACTTTGTGGTCCTGAAACAGCATAGAAGTTCAAAAATTTCACTTTATGTTAATTTGAATTGATTCAGATAGCTGGCTATAAATAATGAAAAATAAACCAAACAGTACGATAATTGTTCCTCTGTGTAAAAAAACTTTTGATTTCCTCTTAATTCTTAATGTCTCATTAAAATCTTGGAGTTATATCATAATACTGGAGGATATGCCTATGTAGTTTTAAGGTATCATAACAGCACATAACTTATTGAAATTGACTCCCTTTATCATTTTTAAAGATATGATGGAAAAGAGACAATCTGCAATAAATAAAACCTTGAATCTAAGGATTTTGAAAAAAGGAGTTCTTTTTACTGCTTGAATAAACGCCTACATATTGTAATATCTGTAGAAAATGGGGAACATGTACAAAGCAATCAATAATATATATCAAATTATTCAAACTGAACTGGGCCAAAAATGTTATTGACTTGTAGTTGAACTAGCCTGAAAATAAAAAGTAGAAATTAATTTGTAAACATATTTTTGGAAAAAGCTCAGTTTCTAGGCATATTTATAACACAGTGTTTATTCATGCTAAATATAAGATGACACCCAGCTATTAAACAAAAACAAAGGCATTCCCCAAATTTCCTTTTTCTTTATACCTACTGCTTTAGTATTCAAAAGCCTACCTGGATCACTTGACCTTCCCCCAACCCTTGTGAATTTTATTCTGAGTGAATAAAAAAGGTCAATTTTGGCTTGGCCCTGAAGGGGGGAGGGAGAGAGAGAGAGATAGAGAGAGGGGGGAGGTAGAGGGACAGAGAGGGAGAGAGAGGAGGAGGGAGAGAGAGAGGAGGAGGGAGGAAGAGAGAGAAAGACAGGGAGAGAGAGGGAGGGAGAGACAGGGAAGCAGAGGGAGGGAGAAAGAGAGAGGGAGAAGAGAAAGAGAAAGAGAGAGAAAGAGAAAGAGAGAGAACAAGGCTCAGACTGACTCCATGATTCTTTCCTGACTTGCTTGGTTTATTAATTTTTCTCCACTACCCTGCTTCTTCAAACCAGTTAGCCTGGGTTTGGAGAAATGGTGTGTGGGAGTAGTTTTACACTCATGATTTATTTTACTTTGATGCCATCTTTTTAATCACATGGATGTAGAAAGAGTTTAAAAGACTGGTGAAAAAAAAATCAGGTTCTGGAGCTATTATGTGAGTAGACCCAATGAGAGATACTAAAGGAATCTGAGATGATGTGAGGGTAAAGAGATGCTTGTATCAATTTTCTGATCAAAACAATGTATTTTCATCCAATTAAGAATAATACATAAAGTCAAGAGTTCTATAAAGTAAATGCACATCTCAGATTTTATATACATGAACAAGACACAAGTGTCATTCTGATTTCTTGTTTTCACTACACTAAAATAAACAATTCCTTGCACAAATTCTCCAGCTCCACATACAAAATTACAGCTAATAATTACAGACATGTTGCTTGGCTATCCTATCCATATTTAGCAAAACAATCTTTGTCATAAGCAGAGGTAAATTTTATACTATCTCCTGATATCTTGAGTATAGAAAATGTTTTTATTATCAATTTAGGCTACTTATTTGTTAATTCTTTTACGTCCTCTGGAAGTGTTCCTGCTTCATATGTAGGTAACACACAAAAAGAAAAACATGGGTTTTTGAAAATACCTCCCAAATTTGGAAAATACCTCCCAAAATGTATGTTGCTAAGTCAAGACTAAACTTTAAAATTGCCAGAGAATTTGGGAGAATAAAGAATAGAGAAAACCTGATAGTTATAAAGATAATCTTTATTGTACATTAGTCAATGTGTAAATACAATCTGGGAACATTTCCTTTTATTTCTTCTTCTGTCAAAGAAAACCATGTATCCAATGCACGTTTTATAATTGCTCCAAACATGATTCTCTGAATTATACCTAGTGATTTTTAGAGAAATCCTCATTCATTGAATCTCCCAAGGCCTGTGAAATTTTTATAGTAAATGTCCCATTTTACAGAACTGAAAATGGAAGTGTGAAGAGTTTCAGTGACATAGCTTGTACAAGTCAGAGTTAGAATTTGTTCTCAGTTCATTTAGCACTAAGTTTATGCTTCTCTTAACTCAATCAGCTCTTCTACAACTTTTCCTCTGAAGTGTTCCTTAAAGACGCAGACAATTCATGAGTGTTTCCCTGGGAGTCTGGGCACAGAGCCTCAAGCAGCCCTGAAAACACAAAGTTCCTTTGAAATCTTCTGTTTTATATAAAGCATGAAAATGAATGATGCGACTGTTTTTATATGCACACACACAAGCGAAAGTCCTTTTTAAATGTGCACCCCTTGAAAACTTTTCTACCTTTAGTTCAATTGGATTCTCCAGGATATATTACTAAATTTTGTCCCAGACATTTCATGACTTATGACAGGGTATCCAAATCCCATAGTGAGATGGAGAAATAGAAACTTCTGTGATGATAGAAACAAATTTTATATGTTCTCTTTAGGGGAATTTTGTTTGCTAAAGTGGTTAATATGTTCCTTTATTTTACATAGAAATTGTTTTGGAGATTCAGTCTTTTTTTAATGATTAGAATGTTTTAATTGCTTTACTTAAACATTGTGGTTACAAGCTGTTTATAATACAGTTTTTTTCATAGATGTAAAGACATACATAATTGAGTTTCAGTCTTACAATGTCCAATATCCTTCACCAGTGCAAATTTCCTGCCACCAATATTTCCCTCCCACATTTCCCTCCCACTCTTACTTCTGTTTGCTTCTGGGACAGACTTATTTCTTTTATCACTCTCTCTGTTTCTCTCTATTACTCTCTCTCATTTTTATCTTTCTTCCTTTCTTTATTTATTTAGTCTTTTGTATCTGAAGTATTGCAAGATTTAGAGCTGGTGTTCATATTGGATTTGTGAGTCTTATAATATTTGTATATATCTACATATTGTCTCTGCCTCATGTTTTCTCTCTCTTTCTCTCTATATATATACATATAGCCAGTTATTGCTTGCTCCCAAATATGAGTTATGAATAAAGCCTATAAATATCTATTAAGGATATTTCCAATCATAGGAAACTGTGATGTTAATGAGTTCCCTAGAAAACATGCATTATACATTCCATTAGTGTTACTTTAGTGTTACCAAGTTTCAAAAGCAACAATTCTTATGTATAACAAGGAAGAACAGAATAGCAGTGACAAAAGCTTATATAAACAGAAAACTTGTCCTTAAAATGATCATGAAACTGAATGAGAAAGTACTGAAATGGAAAAAATGTTGCAATGCACAAAATAATTTGCATACACAAAAATTCCTTCTTTACAGATATTTAAGCAAAGTGTTAAAGAAATTCTGGATTTTTAAAAAATTTTTATTATGGCCAAAGTGAATTACAAATATTTCACAGTAATATTCAAGGTACGTAATGACAATCAACCTGATGAATTCCTACCGCCAGTGATGCCAGTGATGTCCTCCTTCCTCCCCTGTTCCCAGTATGCATCCTATATCTTCCTTCTTTACCACCACCACCCCAGAATACTAGTGTAACTGGTCCCCACTTGTACAACTTGCTGTGGATTAGGTATATATTTCTGTTGTCATTGAATTTGGACTTGATGTTCAGGTCTGATTATATTTTTTTTCCATTAAATAAATGCTAGTTTATGTGAGTGTCTGGCCTGGTACCATTCTTTCCCTCCCCTCAATTTATGAGACTGAACAAGATGATTCAATCAGTGTGAATCTGTTGGAAATATAGAAAAAGGAAAAAAAAAGAAAGAAAGAAAGAAAGAAAGAAAGAAGGAAAGAAAGGAAGGAAGAAAGAAAGAAAGAAAGAAAGGAAGGAAGAAGGAAGGAAAGAAAGGAAGAAGGAAGGAAGGAAAGAAAAAGAATGAAAGAAAGAAAGAAAGAAGGAAGGAAGGAAGGAAGGAAAGAAAAAGAATGAAAGAAAGAAAGAAAGAAAGAAAGAAAGAAAGAAA